>BLKR01005730.1:34799-73646 GCA_011170035.1 Teleogryllus occipitalis | reverse complement strand
CCCATGCAGACACTACCCCAAATAATGTGGGTCAGTAACTTTAACTTTTTTCTTCTTGTTCTTTCTGTCTGCCGATTTCGTATAACAGTTTAGTTCTCATCATAGGTTATAAAATTGTGAAAGGTACTTCATGAGCAGAGTGTGTGGAGAGAACTTCCGATTATCGGCATACACACAAAAATTTTGTTCTACTATATCTACCACTTAAGAAATTACTTTGCAGAACACCAACACTCGCCAGAGAATATCCTGTGGGAATATCAGTGACTTATTTGTGAGAAAATGATAACACTATGATGTAGCAGGAAATATGGAGGGTCTCACAGGACCATGTTATGCATTACACGAGCTCAACCATATTGTTAATAATAGGATATGTGATATTATTTAGCATTACTGTAACTTTAATGTTAATTTGTAAGTATACTAATTACAAAGGTTATGAAAAAACGACGTCCCTCAATGCAATAAGTTTCACGAAGTAATAAAATGAAAATATCAATGTCTTACAGGGGCCATGTTATCTATGTATCGCAGGGTTAATTCGAATAATTAAATATTGAGTAACGTTTTCTTCGGTGAAGTGGTGAAATGTGCCATATCGGTAGTGCATGTAAAACTTGTACTTGTAAAAAGTATGTACTTGTAAAAAGAATATGTGAATGTTATAATTTTCAGAATATCAAGTAATTCACTGGAGGGTCAATTACAGAAAGTAAAGAAAGTTAGGAAACTTTCAGTTGTTTTAGACACATGGAATTGTGAATTTCCCTCTCTATAGCTTACCCAACAAGGTTATAAATGCATTAAATTTTCCTTTTTATTTTGTTCCAAAGGGCGCAATTTCATATTCGGCTAATTTTAGTTACAAGGACATTGAAATATATTAGTTCTTTCCATCTCAAAGTTTTATTATCTTTGTGTCGAAGTGTTTTTATTGTCTAATTTTCCGTGTTTATATTAATTTTTTATTGCAATTTGGATCTCCTGAAACTAAGATTGTTAGTGTCTTGAAATCCGAAGGGTAATTTTTACTCATCTTACACAAAAAAATCACAATTTACCTTATTAATTTAATGAAGATTGAAATATGTCTCTGGCTCCGTGTCTTATAATTTCCTTCTTCATCAATACCGTGATTCAAAATCACTTTAAATCTTTATGGCTGGACTTCATCAAACCGCTATTCTTCACGAACTAAATTTGAATACTAAATAATTTAGGCCAGCGATTTTTATATCATTAAAATAACCATAACGCATTTAAACAATATTACATAATAGTATAATGTATAATAATCTATAAAGAGCTATTTTTTGTCTTAAAGCATCTATCTTTAATTCAATTGACGGTCGTTTTCCCGCTGACCGGACTGTTGGAACGAAAATATTATGTTTATTTTTTTTAAGGAATTGAAATAATTTATTGAGGTGTTGTCGTTGCCAAAAATATTGTTTAATTCAACGAGAGCAGTTTTTGATGACATCAACCCTTTCCTGTTGTTTGGACGCCACAAAATAACACCTTGAATTATTTCAATTATTTAAATGCCAGCGACAATACACCGTTAACCAATATTTTTTCACGAAGATTATTTTCTTCTGGCGGAAATTAAGTATCGGTCGGGAGCTGAGAGCTTGTCCCGACTGGAGCGGTGCCCCGCTGGTGGGAGAGTCCTGGTTAGGATGAAACCTCACAAGCCGACGGTAGGTCGGCGCCGGATCTCGCCATTCAGCGGGGAAAGATCACTGTCATCTCCCGAGAAAAGAACATGCACTACACTAACGGGACTAATGATAAAGGCAGTTGACGCGCCCGGAAATAATCAGTCAATCAATCCTGCCGACTTTCTACAATGAATAGTACCCGGAACTGTCGGACAGACATTCGAAGAACCTCGAACGGAATTCTCATGCGTAAATCCAAACGTCAACCCCCATTGTCCCCCACGGGCCGGTTAGTCCTCATACCAATATTCCAACCTCCTCGTCAGGGATGCCGGTCAAGTTCGCTTTACACGCCATTCACCGTGTAGAGCCCTTACATCACCAGGCCGCCGACAAACAGGCAGCGAGAACGCCTCTTGGCTTGCGGTCCGGGAGAAGAGGCCCTCTAGGTCGGACGACGGCGACGTCGGCGGCGGCGGCCGCTCCAGAGAAACAGGGGGCGTGGCACAAAGCGTTCGCAGGAGGCCGGGGCCTTTGTCGCCGCCCCTTCCCGCCCACTCGCAATTGTGCGCCGGCGCCGTCACCCGCAACGAACGCGCACGGCCGCGTGCGAGGCACAATGCCTCTGTAGCCAGTCGCTAATGGAGGATTCGATTTCGCGTATGTAAATGCACGCTCCGTGGATAAGTAAGTAGCGTACCGGCCGTGCAGGAAAGTGGGAGGGGTGGGGGAGAAGTAGACGCGTGACAACACACGCACGCTCCACGCGCCGACGATGTTGCGTGATGAGCACGCCCCCCCTCCTCCCCGCACCACGCGCTCCCTCAGTTTTTATAGCGGATTACAATTAGTGACTATTCTGCGCGGAGTGGTATGTATCATGTTTTCGCTTTATTTTACCTCTTCTCCGTAATCCGCCGTGATGCGAGTAAATCACTAAGGCGCTGTTCAAACAGCCCGCGAAGCAAAAACAGCTCCGTTTGGTGAGGGGTGAAGGGTGCTCCTTCATTTGCATGGCAGTTACCTGCGCCTCCGCCGTGGAGGGGGGTGGGGAAGGGAGGGGAGGGGCGGCGGAGAATTCGTCACACGTCGCGACAAGACAGCGCATTTGCATGCGCCTCGGCCTCCGCCATCAATCTGCCATCCGGCTGCAGTTACTCGTGAATGCGCCCCAATCACGCCTCTGCACGGGCTGCTTTGAGGCGGAGGAAGCAGGAGACCCGTCCGAGGGTGGAGCTGGGCGGCCGGGCGGCCGAGCGCGCGAGCTTTCAGAGGCCGAGAATTAAAGGCTGCTTCTGGTCGAAACGCCGCTCTTACGAGGCGTCCATTGAAAGCGAATGAGGCGGTCCCCTCCGAGTGATGTTCGTTGGTCATCTCGGCTATTTGTCTTCGGTCTTCTAGCTTTGCTCTTTGCGAGTATCTGGGATCCAAAAAGCAAAGAACAGTGTGTCTGGAAAACATTGCTAACGAAGCTAACGTCTCTCTAGATCGGTAAAATCAATTATAGGTCTAGTGTCGGTAATCATAATCTCTTTTGCTGATTTCGTTAAAAACGTGAAATATATTCTTTTAGTGAAATAAAGTTACAAAAGTTGGAAATGAAAAAATAGCTGGAAAACATTGCTAACGAAGCTAACGTCTTTCTAGATCGGTAAAATCAATTTTAGATTTGGTGTCGGTAATCATATTCCGTTTCGGTGATTTCGTTTGGAGCATGAAATGTCTTCTTTTGGTGTAATAATGTTGGAAATGAAAAATTAATTTCTACAATGCAAACAAATTTCTTCGGTCTACCAAATATATTTATGCGAAAGTGATTTAAATTGATTTCTGGAAAGAGTAGGTTCTTAGTTTTTATGGTCGAGTATGGAGTTGGGAGGATGAGCTCTCTCTTTCAGCGGCCGAGAATTAAAGGCTGCTTCTGCTCGAAACGCCGCTCTTACGAGGCGTCCATTGAAAGCGAATGAGGCGGTCCCCTGCGAGTGATGTTCATTGGTCATCTCGGCTATTTGTCTTCGGTCCTCTTGCTTGGCTCTTTACGAGTATCTGGGATCCAAAAAGCAATGAACACCGTGTCAGGAAAACATTCCTAACGAAGCTAACGTCTTTCCAGTTTGTCAAAAACTAATTTTAGATCTAGTGTCGGTAATCGTATTCACTCACGATGATTTCATCTGAAACGTAAGATGTCTTTTTTTGGTGTAATAAAGTTGGAAATGAAAAATTAATTTATGCAATGACTATCAAATACATTTATGAGAAAGTGATTTAAATTAATTTCATGGACAGATTAGGTTCTTAGATTTTATGGTCGAGTATGGCGCTGAGAGGATGCGCTCTCTCTTTCAGAGGACAAGAATTAAAGGCTGCTTCTGCTCCAATCGCCGCTCTTACGAGGCTTCCATTGAAAGCGAGTGATGCTCGTTGGTCATCTCGGCTTTTTGTCTTCGGTCCTCTTCGGAGCTCTTTGCGAGTATCTGGGATCCAAAAAGCAATGAACGTGGATAGTCTGGAAAATATTGCTAATGAAGCTAACGTCTTTGTAGTTCGGAAAAATCAATTTTAGATATAGTGCCAGTAATCATATTCCCTTTGGGTGAATTCGTATGAAATGTAAAATGTCTTCTTTTAGTGAAATAAAGTTGCAAATGAAAAATAATTATTCTACAATTAAATTGTTTGGTCTATCAAATATATTTATGCCAAAGTGAACCAAATTATATCAAAACACTTAATTTGTAATAAAAACGAAAATATTGAACCAGCGAGACAATGTTTTTAAATACACATACATCAAATAGGAATAATCTAGTGTGCTCCTTTCCATTCCAGAATTTTTCACTAGAATTTACATTGTAAAACTCTCTCGTTTTTCAAGGCCATTATGTTGTGTTTACGGTCGATAGAATATTCGTCGGAGCGAGTTGTCCATTTTGATTCGTTCACTCTGCATGTTTGCTCATAGCACTATGAACTTGCAACCACAATATCGATTATCATTCTGGCTCCCACCCCTTTCCATAGTCTCGTTACGAACTATGTGGTGTCTGGTCAGTGAATGTGTTACTTTTAAAGTTCGTTTTCAAAATATTCAACCCTTAGCTACTGTCTGATTAGTTATCGCTTAGATTAAATCTGAATCTAAATCTAAATCTAAACGATTTTAAATCAAAAATCCTGCTGTCAAATTAATAAGAGTGCGCACACATATTGTAAAATATGTTACCATGTTGAACTATTAAAATTGTTGAATGAAACAACATGTGAGTATTATCATACCAAAATAGTGTTTATAGATTGACACAAATTAAAATATTAAACCGGTTGTTTCGGAAGTAACTAAAGGAGGTTGTTTTCAATTATTTGCGCCAGCCGAGATCATCAGAAGAGGTGAATAACTTCAACCGAATTTTATACTCATGATACTCACAGATGAATGATGTGTAAAGGTAGGATCTGCCAATTTAAATTGAGGAGTTCCAATTAACTAAGAATGGTCCTGAAGTATTTCACTCACATTTGGTTGAATGTTTTGTCTGTTTAAGGGATAAAAAATAAGACACTCGGTATCCCCATTCGAAAATGAAGGCGAAAAAGTATAATGTGTCTGTTTTGCATAAAAAATGCAGTAATTTTGAACAAACGTCATTACAAAAAGGAAGTAGTTTGGAAAACGTTGTCCGGTGGGTAAACATGTGCATGGGGGTGATTTAAGTGCTGCCACATCGACAGTTGGCACTACTGGGAGATGATGTTTTGTCTACCAGCTTCGCGTTGCTGTGAAGTGTTGTCGTTAGCGCCGCCCCCTTCCATCATATGTTTCCTTCAGAATGAGGCAAGTTATTCACTACAAAGAATTTGATTGAAAATTTAGTTATCTATAATTCAATAAAATACCTATAATTAGCTATGTATCTGAGCACTACTCAAGTAAGACAATTCATTAGAAAGTTTGTACGAAATATTAATATAAAAAGATATATTAATTAATATTTAAAAAAAGTGTACATGGTATGTGATTTAGCACTTTAATAAGAAATAAAAAAAATATTTAGCGTTCCATAAAGAGAAACATGTCTCAGTAGTTTCTGCAGTATTTATCTGCAGTGGCCACTGCGACGGAGAGAGCAAAGAGAAAGGCAACGGAACAGCCAGGAAAGAATGGAGGAAGGCGATAGGGATGACCACAGAAAAAGGGATGAGAAGGGTGTGGGGAGACAGAGACAGGGTCAATTATGAGGAGGGCGATGAATATGGAAACGGAGACTGGCGAAAACTGGCAACAGAGGCGAGGATGGCGACGGTGACGGTGACAGGGACAGCGATAGGAACAGGAACAGGAACAGAAACAGATACGTGGACTCATCTCCCGGACACCCAAACACACTTCTATTAAATATCTCGGAGATCTATTAGACACCCGACTGACTTGGAAACCTCACATTCTGCCCCGTCGAAATCTAGTCTATGCCACTCTTCGTGAACTAAACCTAATGATAAATAGGAACTCTCCCTTCACACAAAAACTTCACTGTATCTTCACAAAGCCCTATTTCTTCCTTCTCTAATCTACGCTTGCCCCGTCTGGGGAAGCGCTGCTTTTTCTTCCATAAAACATCTGGTCTTGAGAATAGCTCTTCATGCCCCGTGGTAGGTTTTCAACAACCAACTTCATAAAGACTCAATTTCCTAACAATCTTCCAACATATTTCCAGAACCTCAGATAGGTTCTACTCAAAACTATCTAATTTTCCAGCCCAAGACATTTTTCATCTAGGCAAAACTTCCGACCTTCTACAAACAAGAATCCGCTCCAGAATTTACAAGGACACATTTCGCCAACTTTAAAACAATCCCATATCTCCTACATTCCTATAAAAGGCTTCTAAATAACCAAAAAAAGTTAATATAATATCGCTCTGCTAGATGGTTGCAGAGGATCCCAGAGGGGACACCCTCCTCATTTATAATAAATTGAACATAAATTATGTACTATGAGAGAAATTCTCTGTAACTTCTGCAAAGTGGCGAATCCATTGCACTAGAAAAAACACGTGGATAGCGACGATAGTTGCGACGGGGACGGTAACAGGGTTAGCGACGACGATTGATTGATTGATTGATTGATTTTTTCGTGTTTCCGGGTGCGTCAACTGCTTTAGTCATTAGTCCCGTTAGTGTAGTGCATGTTTTTCTCGGGAGATGGTGGTGATCTTCTCCCCCTGGATGGCGAGATCCGGCGCCGACCTACCGTCGGCTAGTGGAGTTTGCCCCTAACCAGGACTCTCCCACCAGCGGGGCACCGCTCTAGCCGGGACAAGCTCTAAGCTCCCGACCGGTCTCCCGGAATATGTGGTAGTGTAGTGCATGTTAGTGTAAGTGTGTGTGTAAGGAGAGAGGATAGGACAAGGAAGAGGAAGGACAGATTGCGCGCGGTCCATTTGTTAGGGTACTGCTCCGGCATTCACCTGGAGTTGATCGGAGAAACCACGGAAAACTACCGATCAGAGCAGCCGGCCGCCAGAATTCTCCTCGAGACAGCGATTGAATTCGACCTAGCTGAAAAGCCAGTATCGAAAATCCTGCCGCCGTCAGGACTCGAACCCAGGACCTCCCGGTCAGAGACGCTGCAGTGACATCAGTTGATGAACTGAGCTACCGCTCCCGGTCAGCGACGACGAGAACGATTGAGACAGTGAACAGCAACAGGGACTGAGACAGAGGACAGAGACGAGGTTAGCAACGAACAGTGACAGAGACGAAGCAAGACGTCTGCACTGGACGACGAACTGTTCCCACGACCGTCCACAACGCTCCCTCCTCAACCCCACCTCCTTCTATCACCCGTCCCCGACCTCCCCTTCTACCCGTGGGCGTCTCGAAGCGAGAAGGATGACATCTTGACACCGCCGCTGCCTAAGTATGTTTTCTTCATTCTCCGACGGGCCATTAATCACGGAGCGCAACGCGAGCGGCCTGGTGTTGCTGCTTTGCATGCAGGCGATTAGCGCTTGAAGGCTCCTCGTGTAGCCAGCAGCCTGCCCCCCCCCCCCGGCCTTTGGTCCCAACGTCTTCGTTAGTCCTCTCCTAGAGACTCCGGCGCACTTCAGACTTTCCCTCTTCGAAACAAGTGCTTGCGTATTGGACGCGCGCGCATATTACCACACGAAATAGATTGAAGTTTGCGGGAGAGAAAATGTTTTATGAATTAGAGGGAAACCGTTGCATATTAAAATGTTCGGGGTTTGTAATGAATATTCATTTTATTCATGTATGAGATGATGGAAGTTGGTCTTCGAATGAGAATCTGAAAATTTGTATTGAAAGAGCAAGATATGAGCAATTGATGGCTTATTTTTTCGTACATAAAGAATATTAAAAAAACAATAATGGTAAAATGATTTACAAACGCACATTTAACTGATATTTTTTAGTGAAAGTCACCTACTTTCCAACTACTTATATGCTTTCATTTTCTCATAATAAAACTAATTTCAAGTAAATTGAATACGTTTCAAAACTAACTGATATTTTGCTTTAAAACTGTAACTAATAAGAGTAAACATTGCTGATAATTCGTGTGTGAAGCCGCGTTTAAATCCATTGATAAATAAACAAACTCGCTCTTTCACGTTATTCTTTGGCAAAATTACTGAAACGGTTCAAACTGTTGCTGCAGTTTTGTTCATTAGTGGAGTTAATTAATTTTAAAGGGGAGAATGGCTAAAGAACCTTTACATAAATCTGATTTCTGGCAATTTATTCCGATGCTGCGAATGGGAGCGCATGAATGTTCTGCGAATGTCATTTAGAGCACGATTGCATTGACGATAGGTTGGGCTGATTCACCGCCCTGAAACGGAGAATAAATGGCGATAGATGAGTGATGGGAAATGAACAAGAATAATTGGGAGACGCGGGAATCTTTAGAAGGCGTAGAAACCTAACTGTTCAGCACTAAGTCAACTAGTGGTGTTACAACGAAACATTCTGTATTTATACTACTTACGAATACGTAATATCACAGAGAATCCAGAGAATTGAGATTAATTTTCTATTCAAAAAATATATACTAATATAATTCGAAAGTTAATTAACAATAATCAACCAGTCAACTGAACTCCTTCTCAATTTGAAGAAGCTTCATGCAATATTGTTTTTCACGATATACACTTTATTCAATTTTTTTTCTAAAGAATTTTTATGTATTTTTTCAAGGCTTTTACAAACAGTGTCTTCTTTTGATATACATGCTTGTTGCTGTGTCAACTTTGTTTCCTTTATTTTCTATTAAGAAATCTATTTCTTCAGCTTTCCTTTTCCAAATGTTTTCTTTCGTATTTCTTCTTTTTGGAGTACGTTTCTTTCCTGAGTACGAGTAGAATGATGAAAGGAGAGCTCGTTAGTATTTCTGACGTTCGCATTTTATTTTTTTCTCTGCTGAGTTCCTTTCTATTTAGGTATTGGAATAATATCTAAAGGGGGTATGCACTTCCTTTTGCCAGATGTTGCAAGAGTTGCGGGTATTTGTGGCCGCCAAAATCAGAAACGGCCCAATCAGCAGTTAAGTATAACAGGGCATTGGTTCCATTATTACGCTGAGTATTAGATGTGGGGTAAGAGTTCACACACAAGCTTTTAGCTCACTGTTCCCAGCTAATTACTGTCCCAAACGTTATGTTTTCATTTATTGTATGGTGTTATTGTCTGCAGGTGTAAATGGAACTAACTGCTAGATGTACTGGATATATGAATTCTTGTTCTTTAAAACCATTTTATCGGAGTAAATAATACCTTTTATCACCGAAAAACAAACTATAAAAATATGCAATTTCACTGATTTTTCTTTAAAGAGAAATGTAGTTTTTCTAATTTTACTCACTGATTTATTTGGATATGTTAGGCAGTATTTTTAAAATCTGATTGTTTTATTAGAGGTAATTGACTTTCTGTAACTCAGAGAAAAACGAGCTATAGAGGAAACTTTATTCGTCTTTGAGTAGTGTGATGCAAAGGTAGGCACGTAAACTTTGGATAAAAATATTGCCATACATATAACACTTCCAACCTTACTTTTTAGAAAATTACATTGGTTATTTAATGTTAAAGTAAGGAACTTTCCGTTAATTTTTATAAACTACAATGCATAAAAAATTACACATAGAGTTGAAGTTCGTTTAGTGTTGAGGTGTGTGTGTGTGTATATATATATATATATATATATATATATATATATATATATATATATTGATTTATAAACCAAATATCTGTATTTAATTATATAGTTGTACGAAAGTGTTTTCAAAATTTTGAACAAATTGCAAATAACTAAATTCCATTCCCTAAGACGTTTTATTAGGTGAACTTTGCTCTGTTCGGACTCTATCTTAAGGTACAATTTCAATTAAATATTTCAAGTCTGAATTTATTCCTTGAGCAAATATAAACTCGTATGGGGGTCAGCCCAATACGATTATACTTAACAATACAACACGAACGGAAGGCACGAGTCAACAATTCATGCCCTCACGATACGCACTCTTTACCACTATTTGGCTTTGAGTTAGTTAGAACTCTAAGCACTTTAGACCCTAGAGCCTAATAAAGGAATCTCTGTACGGTATTTGAGTAACTCCCGAGAGTGCGGATGTTCGGATGTGCGGTGTCGTCATTCACGGCTAGACCACTTCCCGTGCACCAATCGAGGCATATGAGGTGTCATTCGACGCGTCTCAGTCTCCTGATGGGGAACTGATAATTTATTTTCGGATCCGGTCTGAAAATTCAAAGAAATTTCCAAAACGTGCTTTTGCGTGTTTTAGCACTGAGATCTTAGTGGGTAGATGGAGAATAAAACCAATACCACCTAAATAGATTTATGTAAGTGGCGTTGATTAAAGCCCAGTCCCCCTGGTTATTTTCTGTCCACGGCACTATAATTTTCTTTCATTTTCTTCCAACCTGATTGTTTACAAACTAGACATATGAAATGAAAATCACGCGGCAGAATTTGTAAGATTCGACGTATATCATGGGTATATTTTATAAAAATTTTGCAAATTGCCTTGGAACTTTGAATTTGAAGAATATGAAGAAAATAAGAAGAAAACCAGAAATGTAAGTATAATACTAGAGAATACAAGGCCATTGGGTGTAGAGAATTTTTGAACGGAAGTATAACATTAACAGCTACTATGATTCATTGGTAAGTTTAATTCCAGACACGGTAAGAGCATATTTGAACAAAGTTAGGCATGAAAGAAATTTTCAACACACGAAAAAACTTTTAAAACAGTTAACAGCATTGGCGACGCCACATTCAACTAGTAGACAATATTTGATTATATGAGGCGTTCCAGGGAGGAAGGGCAAACTCAACAAATACAAGTTTCCAGAAGAACGCATTATAATACTATTTTACACTCAGGGCGAACTCGAAAAATGTTTCCTTCAGAAAAAGAGGTGGACTCCATTTAATCTACCTTTGGGTATGAACGTTACTGGTATATTATGAAAATAACCGATTTTCAATCTTAATAAGAGCTATTTATTTAAGGGGTCAGATCTAAAACCCTGTCCAAAGTGTGGTGCAACAGTTTAACACTTCCTACCTCATTTTTGAATGTCCTGTTATATATATTGTAAGAAAGCTTCTGAAAACGGAAGGAAACCTTAAATCATTGCTCAGTTTTACAGACGGGTGTGCCAAGATATTAAAACTCTTAGATATTAGAAAATTGAACAGTCTTGTATTACTACTAAATATTGTAAGTTAGATTAAATATACAATGTATAAATAATGTTGACATATTTATTCTTGTTAAAACTGGAACTAACAGGTTTGTTTATACACTTGTATAATGATATAAGTCGCTGATGAACTAGTTATTATAAAGAGACCTTAAATAAATAATTTAAACAAAAATGGCCGAACGTTGAGTTCACCCGTAGTACCAGGAATGCTTCATGTGTTCTATAATAAAGCAGCTGCACGTTTGCAAAACAATATTTGTATAGAAATCAGAGGCAATATGAACAAATTTCATTTTCGAAATATGAACGAACATTACCTGATAGATGACGTCTTCTGATTAGTATATACTAAAACACTTTCACGACCTTCAGCGGCGACTCGACCATTCATTTGCCAACGTCCAGCTCAAAACGTGACCCATTCACCGCCGCCTGTCAACAAGCCTTTCCCGGCTGCGCGACGAATATTGAACCAAGAAGAAGCCCAGGAGACCAGGCAGCTCCGGCAACCCCGACAGACGGCTTCTGAAAAATTACTCATGCTGCTTTAATGACAGCCACTACGGAAAACATTTTAGAAATGAAATATAATACAGTATAAAGTCGTCGTATTATTTCATTGCTTATGAATGCTAGAATATGATTCATTAAGTAAGATGTAATCTGCTGAGATCATCTGCTCAAATGCTACCACTTGCAAAGGCCAGTAGCGGTAGCCGGGGTGGGGGGAGAGGGGGGACGTTGGGTGCGAGGTAAGGGTTGCACAGTGGTTCGAAATGGGGCAACTGGGGTGCACAAAAGGGTAAAATGAAATACCAGCCAAAATTAAAGGATTTTCATAAAAATATGAAAACACAATTATAACAACATTATAATTACAACATTATAACATCACCTTAGTATTGACATGAATTTTGGCTAATTAAGAAAGTGTTTGAAACAAAATAGTTTTTTATGTATAATCTGAGTTTGTCTACTAATAAACAATAATGGAGGCGAGTTTGATAAAAATATCAAAAATATTGGATTTTCTTTCATAAAATATCGTAAATGTCCTTACGACTTGAATGTACTTCTCATTACTTAAGTGTGTAACATATTTTCGAATTAATAATGAAGTATTCTAAAAATTTTACTATAGACTGTAATTATTAGGATTAAACAGCGTACAAACATAATTATTTGAATACATTATTTCATTTCTTAATATCCTTATTTATTTATCATTATTTTCGGTAGTATACATGAAATTTTACATTCGGTGCTTTACATGAAAACGCATATTTTTCAAGATATGGATGTTGAGGTAATACTTCCTGTGATTGGCCTATGTGTTAGGAAATAAATAGCACACTTGTTCAAGAACACTTTTGCTACTTTTAAATAAACTTGAAAGGTTTACCTCAGAAATTACACCTCAGGCAAAGAGAATTGGCGGCGGATTCGACAAACTCTCACTCTAAGGAGTAAATGACTTGAAATTGATAGTTACGTTTACGATAATGATCATAAAGATGACGATGTTGACACGCCACTTTTTGAGAAAATGAATGTTAAATTATTTGTCTGGATACTGCAATAAAAACGTACGCAATGTCCTTTATTATTATATCAGTACCTATGCGATATGAACAATGAGTGGCAGGTGAACCAGGAGAGCCTCGAATAAATTTGCTGCGAATTCTGCGTCCACTATCAATTCCACATGAATCGACCAAGATTTGAACCCCGCTCCCAGAGACGGTGGGAAAACACTCTAACCGCAGCACCATGGGTCACCATGCCCGCAAATATTTTTTGACAAAAAGCTAAAGCAAATGAATAAAACGGAACACTAGCGGAATGCTATATTTAATCGTTGTGCAGGCTAAGATAATTGGGTTAAGTTAGTTAATAAAAAAATCTCAAATTTGATCCAATTTTTTTCCTATCGCTTATCAATTCTGCCCATCTCTTTCAGACAATGGTAAATGGGGAAAACAAATCATACTTTAAAATGGTAAGGAATTGATATATTGCTGTTGCGACTGTTACAAACACAAATAATGAAAAAACAATTCTTAATTGTGGTAATTATCCACAATATGTTCACAATTTCCGTGGAACTATTGAGAATATAGATATCTCAACAAATTGTATCGTTATTATAGATAATTGATATTAATGTTGATCGGACGTATCACTTACATTAATTCGCAAATTTCCAAGTCGACGGCCAAACTTTAGCCTTTCGTCTAGACGGTTAACCAAACGTCCTTAAGGTCCAGCAAAAGCAAACTTTTCTATGCATTTTACAACAAAATACAAATATGGATTGTCTTGACTCGCTTCTCCCGCGTAATTCCTACTTAGTATTTCCTTTTAATTAAATTCCACACTATTCCATTAATCTACTTACTTTTGCTGTTTGTCTAAAAGCACTCGCGCATGCTAGTCATACTACAGAATTTGTGCCCTGGCCCTTTCATCTCCCATGTAAACTTTTGGCGACGCTTTCAGTTGCTCTATCCTTGCTCCTTCTTGCGGGAACTGAAAGACCGCGGCCAACGTTCTTGAGTTGGCGCGTATTGAGAGGCCAGGCTTGGGCTGGCAAATAAGAACTCGGCGCTCTGGGTGGAAAAGACCGCTCTGATGTTTGAGCTCTCTCTCTCTCTCTCTCTCTCTCTCTCTCTCTCTCTCTCTCTATATATATATATATATATATATATATATATATATATTAGTTCTTTCACGCACACCTCATTATAACAGTAATAATAATAATAATAATAATAATAATAATAATAATAATAATATATATCCATAATAACTGAATATTAGTGTGAATACTTATAAGACAATGCAGAAGGCTGTGGTCGTCTCAACAACTGAAATAGCTGAAAAGTTTATGGAGTAGGGTAGATGTGAATCTTTAAGAGAAAGACGTTGATAAATTTTCTTATTGTCATGTATAATCTGTGTATTGGTCCTTATGGAAAAAGAAAATTATGATCAAATAATAATATTAATAATAAATAAATAATAATTGATAGTTAATTAATAATGATTATTGATTAAATAAGAATTTATTATTAATTAATGATAATACTACTACTACTACTACTACTAATAATAATAATATTATTATTATTATTATAATTCCACTATAAACAACTCTAACGTATTTCGTATTTCCCAAAAATACGCCTATTGTAAATTGTTGCGATGTTGAGCATAACAGAAAGTGATCCTTACACTTGGATTTAAACATTGAGCCCGTTGACATAGATCAGCTGTTACGGTGTCATCCAATCGGGTGGTTGGATGTCACCAACAGCAGTGACATTTAAACTTCCGATTCGATGACACTGTAACAGCTGATAAGACGTCAACGAACTCTGTAAATAAATCGAAGTTTAGTACAGTCGACTCCGGTTATAGTGAACTCGGATATAGTGAACTTAAGTCAATGGTCCCGTTTCACTTACATTACAAGTAAACATAAGAAGATTCGGTTATAGTGAACCTGAACCTCGGCTATAGTGAACGTGGGAAATACAACGTCCTGGAAATCAATTCCCTCCTGGAAAAAAATACGTCCCCTCAGGGCCACAAACCCCAACACTAGGCAGCTCAAAAAAAAAAATACCGTCGGTCATAATTGAAGAAGTCTCCCCTGAGGTGAAGGTATCGGACCCGGAATGAGCACCTTACTGATGACCTTATGCCACTCAGTTTCACTGTGGAAACAAAGATCGTGTCAATAACGACATGAAAATTCAATAAAGATATTGAAATTTTCAGTTAGTGCTGTTAATGTATTTTGTTGAATCTCCATGTTATTAAAATCAACCGTTATGGAGAGATTTATTTAATTTTGACATCATCGGATATAGTGAACCTCGGATATAGTGAACCTCGGATATAGCGAACCTCGGATATAGCGAACCAAAAATGTTAGTCCCCAGAAATTCGCTATAACCGGAGTCAACTGTAGTTTCGTCCTCAGTTTTACTGGACTGTTTATTGGCCCTGTCCCTGCCGTTTCGCCCACTGCGTGGCAGAGCGAGTGGAGGGGGGAGAGGGGAGGGGGCGGGGCGCGGTCGTGGCCAAGGGGTTGCGCAGGCAATGGGCCGACGGGACGACCTCGCGCAGGTGAGTCCTTCCCATTGTGCTCTTTCGCAGATATTAATGTTACAAGGCGGCGTCGACGCGACGCGGTGCGCGGCACGACCCAGCGCGAGGCGACGTGACGAGATAATGACGGCTGATAAGCTGTCAGCGCGATTGAAAGCGACCCTTGTCAGCCGCCGGACGCTATCAGTCGCCATCGCCCGTGCCCCTCCCCCTCCCCCCGCGCTTTGTGTCCCCCCCGCGGGGCTGACTCCATCGCCCCCAGCCCCGGCCCGCACCGCCCCGCCCCGCACCGCTCCGCCCCATGCCGCTCCGCTCCGCCCCACCCCGCCCTGCCCCGCCCGCCCCGCCCCCGCCCCGTCCCGCCCGCCCTGCCCGTCTGTCCCGCCCGCCCCGTCCCGTCCTGTCCTGTCCCGCCCCGTCCCGTCCCCCGTCCCGCCCCACCCCGTCCCGCCCTACCCCTGTCCTGCCCCACCCCGTCCCGCCCGTCCCGCCTCCTGTCCCGCCCCCCCCGCCCCGTGTCCGGCCCGCCCCCCCCCACTGTCCTGCCCCGTCCCGCCCCGTCCCGTCCCTCCCGTCCCTCCCGCTCCCGCCCCGCCCCGTCCCGCCCCGTCCCGCCCCGTCCCGCCCCGCCCCGTCCCGTCCCCCCACCCCGCCTGGCCCCGCCCCGCTCAACCCCACGCGCCGTCCCGCACAGCACTTCCACCGAGGATGAAAAAGTCGAAGACGCCGCGGATTGCGACATGGGAGGCCTTTACGCCACGCCGCTCCCAACGTGCACGGCCTCCTGCGCTCCTTAGCTACCTGGAGGAACGTTTTTTTTCTTCTCTCTCTCGCGATTCACTTCGTTTCGTTTCGGGACAATGGCAAAAAAAGGTTGCGCAGTCTTTCGCACACGGCTCAGTGGCGGTGCTCGTGCCGCGCTTAAACTGGCGGACGATTCTGGCATGGGGGATGTCAGAACGGACGAAGATGGAAGAGATAATTCGACAATATTCTTGACAAGTACTCATGTTCAGCCACTCGCATCATGGGATACAAGTTAATGTACGTTATACTGAACATGGAGCTTTCTATTAAAGAATTCGAGTATCCCAGTAATTATTTAGCGGTTGGTGTCTGTGTAAAAGTTGTTTAAAAGTAGCGCCCAAAATTAACTCTATAAAGTTGTGAAAAAATGTGTGTGTGGGAGGCCTAAACTTTAAAAGTTCGTCCGCAGAGAGTATCTTTAGTTTCTCGCTACCGCTTGCGCAGTAGAGGGAAAGATATGTAATGTGCAAAAAAACGGCGAATTTGCGGCAGAAAAACTTTTACTACAGAGCCCTGATAACGAAAAAAGTGGATAAATCCAATTACTAAATTTAGACAACCTTCAAAAACTGGAAGTACTGTAAAATAAATTTTTAAGAAATGTTTTAAAAGCTCCATGGTATTTCAGAAATGATCAAATTTTAAAAAAATATATCTATAGAACCTCTGAAAACTTGGATTCTAAAACTTTCTTCTAATTTCTACTCTTCTCTTTCATCTTGCCCAGCCACTCCTTTGTACACTCTAGGTCAATCAGCCAATCTTTTTCCACGAATAAAATCAAGATATTATAAAGGCATACTACATCCTCCTTAATTAGCTGTAAAGCAGGTTCCAACATTTCTAAATTAAATATTTATGTTTTAATCCAAATATTGTATGCATTTTTCTGAAGGACCCTTCCTGGGTATCCTTAGTTGTTATTGTTTATATTGTAAATATTACTGTCTTCTACCATTGTTCATGCATGATGAAACGTAATTACACAAAATTGTATACTATGTATCATAAAAACCCTTAAAAGGCATAATAATGTTGAACAAGGAAATAAAAACTATTAAACAAACAAACTAAATTTAGACAAAAATTCTCTAACACGTGGTGTAGCCAGTATCCAAGTTTTGTGCTGTCGTAGTAGTGCTGTCGTCAAGTGTAGTCTTGGTCGTCTATTGCGTCTGGTCTGGCTGCAAAACTACAGTCCTGAATAGCAATAGATGAAGCTTCACTTTGCAGTGATGTTTGCTGGTCGTCTATTGCGTCTGGTCTGGCTGCAAAACTACAATCCTGAATAGCAATAGATGAAGCTTTTACTACCGACGGGAAAGTTGAATGGTGCAAAGTGAGCATTCATTTAGAATCTCTAAATTATTTTTAAGATGTTTGTATTATTTTTAAAATTTGTTTACGACTTTTTTATAAATGTAATTTCGTATTATGTAAATGTGTTTTATAATAAGTTAATTTTAATATTACATATTTTATCCGATTTTACATACTTATTACATATTCTTATTACATATATTTACAGCATGTAAAAGATCCTCAAGCCTAAAAGAAGCCTCTGAGCCAAATTCAATTCGCCTGTTTCGTCGCCCAACAATACCTTCTTTCTCCGCTAGATGATGAAAGAAGCGTAGCGAAATTTACGTGGTCAGACGGAAGAGAGGGCCTAATGGCCCGAGTCTCGCCACGTAAAATAAGCCATTAACTAACTAACTATTACATATTCTTACTGTTTTCATTACATATTTATGTAAAACTTTTGACGTTTCATACTACATATTTTTCCGGTCTCTACATATCACTTTCCGTTTCCGCAGAACAACAACACAACCAGTCATTTTGTTAGACGACTTGAATTTAGATATAAAGGTTAAATCCCGTTCATAATCTTAAAAAAACGTTTATTCATAACTTTGAATAGAATATGTCAACAGATAATTCAGTTGCTGTTCACGCGTTGAAAACACAATCCACTCGGGCAGTCATCTGAAAGGTCAAGCAGAGGGCGCTGTATGTCGAACACGAAGCCAAGCCATCGGGGCGCGCCGCTCGTGACATTTGTGCAAACGGCCCGGCGGAGGCAGATGCTGGCGGCGCCGCGCCGCGCCGTCCTCCTCCGGATTAGCGAGAAAAAGCGCTCAAGGGTTAAGCGACAGCCGGCGCGTCGCGGCTGCGAGACGAATTCTTCTTCATTGCCGCACAAAGCGCCGCTGCGACGCCGCCGTCGCCCCACATGTGGGCCCGGTCGCCGGGTGAGCGGGCGGGTGGGGCGGGACGGGTGGGGTGGGACGGGTGGAGCGGGCAGGGTGGTGCGGGGTGGGGAGGGGGGAGCGTGGCAGGCAGGGCGGGGAGGGGCAGGCGGGCGGAGCGGGCGGATCGGGCGAAGCGGGGTGGGGCGGATGGGCGGGGGCGGAGCGGGATGGGCGGGACGGGGCGGGCGGGGCGGGACGGGGCGGGATGGGCAGGACGGACGGGGTGGGGCGAACGGAACGGGGCGGGCGGGACGGACGGACGGGGCGGGCGGGGCGTGCGGGGCTGGTGGGCCAGTTGGGCGGAACGGGGTGGGCGAGGAGGGGCGGAGCGGGTTCACGGGCGGGGCGGATGGATCTGGCGGGGCGGTGGACGGGCAGGGCAAGCGGACGGGCGGGCGGCGGGGCGGGCGGGGCAGGCGGGCGGGGCAGGCGGGCGGGTAGGCAGGCAGGCGGGTGGGCGGGCGGGTGGGTGGGTGGTGGTGGTGGGTGGTGGGTGGGTGGGTGGGTGGGCGGGCGGGCGGGCGGGCGGGGCGGGCGGGCGGGCGGGCGGGCGGGCGGGCGGGCGGGCGGGGCTTGCGGGGCGGGCGGAGCGGGGCGGGCGGGCGGGGCGGGGCGGGCGCGCGGGGCAGGCGGGCTGGCGGGCGGGGCAGGCGGGCGGGCGGGCGGGCGGGCGGGCCGGCGGGCGGGCGGGGTAGGCGGGTATGCGGGGCGGGCAGGCGGGCGGGCGATGCTGGGGGGAAGGGTTAAAGCGAAATGAAGCCGTCATCACGGCGGAGAGCTTAAAGCGACTGCGAAACCGATACGCTGCCCGGGTGGCAATTTAGCCGGCGGAGATAAAGCGTCTTTTGTGCCACTTGTTACGGATCCGACGGCCGCTAACGCGACATGTGCTTCCTAGCCCGGCCGCCGCCCCCTCCCCCGCACACCGCGATGGCGGCAGCGACCCACGGGCGCTGTTTGCTTTGACTGGAGTGATTACTCAACAGGGCTTGTGGCTGTGCTGCGTACCGTCCATGCACCAAGTGGAAACGAAAACAAAGACTTCGGTGATGATGATGATGATGATGATGATGACGATAACTGAAGATGGGTGTGGTGACGGTGACGATACCAATGCTACGGCAGGCAGAAAACAACAACAAAAAAACAACCGAAAATCAAAATTGTATTTTCCCTCCTATTTATTCTACACAAAACCCAAAAGATAATCTGCCCTGTAAAAACAACCGTATTTAAATCAAATGGAATCTTTCTTTATCAGTTTGTGTAGGTTCAAATTAATTAAGAATAATTGATATCTTGAATGTTTCTTTCCCTTGACCTGAAAAATAGTCCAAACCGACAAAATATGTTTTCCACATTGGTTTTAAAGGGATGAGAGACTATGCTGACACAGCTGTGATGACTGTGATATCAAACACATGATGTCGGTGACGATAACAATATAGGTGATGCCGATGACGATGAAGTTGACGACTGTTCCTGAAACGATACTGCGGAAGAAGTGGTGGTGGAGATGATACCAAAGATGGTTGTCGCTAGTGATGGCAAATTTTACCAAAACATCCATACATCGCTAAAGGGTTTTCGATGTCGATGAAAACATCGACGAAAAAACATCGATATTTTAACTATAAACTAATGAACATGCTATTTTCCCATCCATATTTAATTACAGTACGTAATAGGGATATATCTTATTGTTTGGTTACCAGCATGCTAGCAGTATGTTAATAAAAATTATTATCGAATGTAAAAAATAAAATTAACAATAAAACATCGTGTTTCGCCACGTCACTCTTTAGACACTTCTATTCATACAGCATTGGAGTAAAACCACCTAAAATTTCCTCACATTACTCAGGAGAAATGTGTAGCATGGTAAAGAGAATGACGCAAAACAACGATATTGCTATGGATTGCTGGTACTCTACAACGTACCTAAACCCCTTGATTAAGAAAAAATAATTAAAATGAAAAAGAATGGATGCTTTTGCAACAAAATATCGATGTGCATCGAAAGCAAAATATCGATATTAATATATCGATGTTTCTGGTAGAAAAAATGGATGTTTTAAAAACATCGATGTTTTTTTGCCATCCCTAGTTGTCGCAGTGTGGTGGTGGTGGTGGTAGTGGTGGTGGTGGTGGTGGTGGTGGTGGTGGTAGTGGTGGTAGTGGTGGTGGTGGTGGTGGTGGTGGTGGTGGTGGTAGTGGTGGTGGTAGTGGTGGTGGTGGTGGTGGTGGTGGTGGTGGTGGAGACCGAGGTGGAAGAGATCATACGCAGCGACAACGGCGACAGTCAAGAGGGGGCGCGAGGGAGGATTTCTTGAAATTGGATCAGCCTCGGCGTGGAGCGGGATGCGTGACGGCGCGGGGCGAGGGTGTTGGGGGGAGGGGTAGAGAGCAGGGGTTGGCCCCTCCCTCCGCAGGCCGTGCAGGTGCCTCCGCGCGTCCATTTCATTAGCTCCGCCTCGGCCCCCTTTGCCCCCGGCGTGGCCCGGGCGCACGGAAATGTCAGCTCCCGGCGGCAAAGCCACTGGCAGCAAAGCCACTGGTAGCAAAGCCATTTGTAGCAAAGCCACTCGTAGCAAAGCCACTAGTAGCAAAACCAGTAGTGGCAAAACCACTAGTAGCAAAGCCATTGGTAGCAAGCCACTCGTAGCAAAGCCACTCGTAGCAAAGCCACTCGTAGCAAAGCCACTCGTAGCAAAGCCACTAGTAGCAAAGCCACTAGTAGCAAAGCCACTAGTAGCAAAGCCATTAGTAGCAAAGCCACTAGTACCAAAGCCACTAGTAGCAAAACCGCTAGTAGCAAAGCCACTGGTAGCAAAGCCATTTGTAGCAAAGCCACTAGTAGCAAAGCCATTGACAGCGAAGCGAATCTCGGGCGCTGAGGCCACGGCGCGTCGCCGGCCTAGAATGAAACTACGAGTTAAGGAAGTCTTTAATATCGATTTATGTCTGTATTTAATGTGGAAAATGTGAACCAATTATTAAACAGACATTTACTTCTTTTAAAATTTACACGTTTTGAATCCTTTGTTCGGATTCCTTTTCAGGCATATTTGTTTTGTGAATGTGAACATATTTACACTTAGGCTCTAATTTACAAAAAAATATTACAAATGAAATTATTATTAAGACGGCTCGCCGTGAATTCCGGTATCCTATAGCCTTTGTCGATAATTATTTAATGGATGTGTTGGGTGTGAAATTTACCCAATGCTTTCCCCATCGTCCATTTAATATAATGACGGATGGACACAAAGGATATATACGTAAGGACACAAAGGATGTCTGTGTGTAAATGTAATTCGTATTACGTTTTTTTATCTAAAGGTTCGGGCGATGTTAAGGAATAAATAATATAATCCTATTAATCCACTTTCATTATCTGAAGTTTAAACTGAAGTAAAACTTCAAGAATATGAGATCATTTTCCTAATAGGTATCAGCTTCATTGTGTTTTAATTATCCGTGTCTTTCTATTAATTTCTATAAAAATCAATGTCAGCATTGACAGGATAAGTAGACAAATGTAATATAATATTTAAACGAAAATTATAATTAATGGAATTGGTACAAAATGTATAAAAACTTGTTCGAGATTAGAATCGTAACATCTTTTTGCAATAATTAAATGGTACTCAAATTCGGAAATTCGGCCTAACGACATCGTTTGATAATATTATCTCTTATTGCAATATTATTGCAAAAATATGACTTACGATATATTATTCGTAAATAACTATTATTTTTCAACGTTGAAAATTTACTACCAAATGCCTTCACATTGCATTTTTCGTTTCTCCTACTTCGCTCAAGCAACAGCAGTAGGCCATTGTTTTGCTAAAGGATTTCTCTTTCCAATGTGGTATGATTACCAAATATTTTGTGTCACTTTTAGCAATTAAATTGCTACAATCATTTCTGATCACATTTGGAACATTTACTTGTCTTCCTCAAGCATTCTCCAGTATTTGAGATTTTTTTCTTTTTTTATAATAATTAGAATTTATTTATTGCGAACAAATACATTTTTTCAATGGACGGAAAAAAAGCTTGGGGCTGAGAAGATTAAAGAAACTCAGACTCAAAAAAAAAATCTTGATTGAGAAAAAAATGGAACGTCAGAGTTGGGTCACAGATTTTTTATCATCGCCATTTTACGATAAACCTATTTTTAAAAATATTATGTGTTGTTTTGTTTATAAACGACAACATTTATGCGTTTTGGAAACTGGATGAGATACATTTGTAAGAATTCTTCCTCAAGTTCACCGCTACCTTACAATACTATAATTTTGTATGAATATTAATCAATTTAGAGATTTTTTCTTTTTGATTGCAATGTAAGTAAATCAACTGAGATGCACAAAAGTCACACACATATGAATGAATATTACATTAATAAACCGTAATTACTTCAAACAAGTTCAATGGTAAATTATTTATTGTGTGAATCTTTTAAATTATTAATCTATAATTAGCGGCATTATATGTTAATTGTCGATTTTTCTTACATTAAGAAATGGGAATTTGAAGTTTAATATTTAAGAGAGATTTTTGCCAGTGTTAGCAATCAAACGCAATGTAAAAACTATGCGTGATGCAATTAAACGCAATGTTCAATTCAATCACATTCTTTTTTGTGGTAGAATGTATTTCTTTCAATCCATTTCAGAAAATTGCCTCTGCTTTATGATGCGGTAACCGGTTCAAGGTTCTTTATTCCTTGATGTATCAATACCAGATCAACTATTAAAAGGCAACTGCAAAAGGGTTTATGTTACATCAATTCTGCAAATGACTCAGCGATAAACCTGGCCGAGGGAACAAGCTGTCATGATCCTCTGTCAACTCTCGTTACTCCCCATACAGTGGGATGAAAATATAGGGTGGTAATATTTAATAGGAAGCCCTCGCCCAACTGCACAGCTCGCGCCCTCCGGGCAGGGGTTGCTCTCTCCCCCCCTCTCCCCTGCCCTGCAGCCTCCCTGCTCCACCGCGGGGAGCAGGGCTCTCGCATCTGCCCGCAGGAAACTCCTACACCTCTATACTCGCACTCTCGGCTAAGAAGGGAAACTCGCTAATGTTTCTGTACTATATCATTCATTATCGAAGTGGACTGTAATTGAATATTAAAATGACTACATGGATTTTACAAACTTCAAAAGCTCAGTAAATTTAATTTTGATATCCAATCCAAAGAACTTTAGTTCATGCAACTACTTTATAATGTTTAGATTTATTGCACGAGTACACATTTTTAAAACGAGCAAAGTTAAGAGTGAGTTACGAATGCTATGAAAATACATTATAAACGAGTTGCATACGCTACTTTTTTGCTTAACAGATTTAAAGAAATGATGAGAAAAATGTAGGATGTAACGATTCAAATATTGTATCATGCACAAATAGTACGTATGAGAAAGAAAGATACGGCATGATTTTGGGAAGAATTAATTTTCTATCTCAAACGCGCGCGAATAAAAAGTTCCACGAGCTTAAAGGCGGCTCCTCACATTCGGTATTCGGCGAATAGCGAGCAACCGCTCGCCGTATCCCGAGTGGTGTGGATGAGTTGCTTGCTATTTGTCGAGTGACGAACATTCGGTGCCCGCCCTATCCATCGCGTGTCGGTCTTTTGGACACATCAAAGGAAGCGAACATTTACAGATCACATCAGCTGCTTGGGAATGGGTGAGCTGTAGCTCTCTGCTGGGCGAATGCCGAATATGTGGAGCCGCCTTAAGATTAGATGAGGCCCAAGGAGGGCTTATAATCGGCGGACAAGCAGCCTGGTGCAAAATTCAAATGGCAAATACTCTGTATGTGGTAACAATACTTTTAAATGCATAGTAGACTTGTATTGATTTTAACAAGATACCAGACAGTAATTAGTTAAAATAATTCTGATCACAGTTTCAATTCCGAATAGCAATCGGAAGTATTGTATCAATTACCATGTTTTAAAGAGATGCAGACAATGAATCTACCAACAGTACTTTTCCAACTGTTAAGTTCTAAAGTAATGTAGACAATTCACCTCAGCAAGCACACATTTTACAGGAATAGCCAAGTCTTCAAGCAGAATACTCTATTCGGCATAATTTATAATCACGAGGAACCTTTACTTATTGGTCCGTCTAGATAAATTGTGGTAAGACAGAATAATGATTTACCAGCTATGTTCATTGTGCACACAGAAATTGGTTGCACGTACAGAAATTGATTGAATGCACGCGTTGAGCGAGCTTGTGCCATCCGATGCGGTCGACACTCTAATCCAAACTCTTCCAAAATAAGTTAAACGAGACGGAGGTCTACCTTGTCCATCTGTTCGAATCAACCTTCAAAGCTGAACTGAGTTATTTGCACATTAAACCTCAAAGAAAAACTTTCATTAAGTCCGAAGAAGATACAGGGAGCGGTAGCTCAGTGCATCAACTGATGCCACTGCAGCGCCTCTGACCGGGAGGTCCTAGGTTCCCACTCCCCACGGCGGCAGGATTTTCGATACTAGCTCTTCAGCTAGGTCGAATTCAGTCGCTGTCTGGAGGCGAATGTCTGGAGTCGCTGTCTGAAGGTCGAATTCACTCGCGGCCGGCTGCTCTGATCGGTAGTTTTCCGTGGTTTCTCCGATCAACACCAGGCGAATGCCGGATCAGTGCTCTAACAAACGGGCCACGGACCGCGCGCGATCTGTCCTTCCTCTTCCTCGTCCTATCCTCTCCCCTTACACACACATTTACACTAACATGCACTACTCTACCACATTCCGGGAGACCGGTCGGGAACTTAGAGCTTGTCCCGGCTGGGGCGGTGCCCCGCTGTTGGGAGAGTCCTGGTTAGGGGGAAACTCCACTAGCCGACGGTAGGTCGGCGCCGAATCTCGCCATCCAGTGGGGGAAGATCACTGCCATCTCGGGAGAAAAAACATGCACTAAACTAACGGGACTAATGACCAAAGCAGTTGACGTGCTCGGAAACACGACAAAATCAATCAATCAATCAAATCGCCGATTTCAATTAATATGTCATTTTAACTTTCCCAGTCATTTTTAATTCATTTTTGCTGATTTTATTGAATTTAATATGATTTTAATGGAATTGTGCTTCCAATGATATTTACAAGCTTCAACAAATGTTCTCCTCAGAAATCCTGAGCAACCTATTCAATTTCTTTGCTCAGAAAATGCCATGTCAGCTGTTGTGGTGTACACAGTCTAAGGTTCCTGTGACTCCTATTAGCGTCACTGTCAATTAGGCCGCTTTTGGGATAACTAAGGACAATAATTTTATGGTAAAGAATAGTCCAAACTAAAAGTTTGCAAGCTGAGTTCAACGAAAGCCAGAGGTCTCTATTACATCAGTAACACATGTTACTTGAAGGATGTTGGATAACCAAGAGCTCGAGATGTTCATCCGAACTGGTTAGGATAACACTTTTTATGTCATTTTTCTTTGCTTTCAGGGCATTTCTGAGACATCAAATTATTGTCTACCTTTCTATGTTGCAGCTCTCTATCCAGAAAATTCTCTCAACATGTGCTTTGGTTTAATTCCTAAATTCAAATTTCCATGTAAAAAGATTGGTCTTGAAATAAGTATAGGCTTACACTGATCCTGTTATAAAGATAATAACATCACTTATAGCATGTATGGCCTTAATAGCCGACCACAAGGTAAATGAAAGTTCAAATTATTGCTAATGGTCAAACAAAATAATTTTACATCAATTCAATTCCATTCAACTCTTCTCTTATTTACAATATTCAACTTTCTGAAAGTTTGATCAACTAATAATTCTGATCTTTCAAAAATTCTATGTTACAAATGTTCCGTTATTCACAATGAAATTGAGAGAGATCAATTTCGCACAAATTTAATGCTTGTCTTCATTAATGTTCATTCAAAAAATTCACTTGTCCATTCTATGGCAAGTCACATGTCACTTCAAATTATTTCCCTTTCTTCAGTTTGTACAAAGTCGATCTTACTTGAGGACGTTTGATAATACCGTCCTCGACACGCCTTCAGTTGGTCGCGCTCACGTACAGGAAACTGATGGATCTGCCCGCCTCAAAGTTCAACGATTTTGAATCCCGTTGACTTGCAGCTACGGCTAAATTCCAAATAGGTTATTTACTACTGTCATCATACAAAGATATTCAATACTATCTGACTACTGAACTAAATAAAGGATGGATATAAGTATCCGTGCGTTAGTACGTCAATTTCTCGTGTTACATTCACGCTTTTTCTCCTCAAACTTGCATTTTCATATTAAAGAAGTTACTTTAATGTAAATTGAAGATTAATTACCTCTTAATAGAGATGCTTCCGTATTATCCACGTCCTGTAGTACTTCCAATTCACTGTGTGCAACGTATACGTGTATTCAATAGACCTTTCTCAGGCAGCAGTCAGGGAGCAAATAACGGCAAAATTTACTTCCACTCCCTTCCCCTTCGCTATCCCTAACTTCTCCTCTTTTCCTCAGTCCGCTGTTGTCAAGGTCAGCCGACTGCCTCGATGGGCATCCCTCTGCAGTGTATGTTCGATGACGCGCCCTTCTTCAAAAAAGGCGCGCATTCAAACTGTTCCACTTGCGTGGTTATGATGTGCACCTTCCCAAGATGAAGGTCACAATAGATATATGTATACATTTCTAAATACTACAATATTTTTGGTCTTTGATCTTAAAGACAGAACAATTTTCATATTAATACTTATAACATAATACATTGTAACCGCTCATATGTCGGTTACATTGATTTTTAAGAAGCACCCGAGAACGTCAAGACACGACAAGTTTCAATTATAGTGTTAACGAATGGCAAGAGTAGTCAGCAGTAAAGGGAATCCTTTGCGAGAATTTACTTAAAGTTTCTGAATGCACTCGTGCACAAGAGATCGACAACCAATCAAAATCATGGGAAGCTCTCTCTCTTTCGCTGCCGATCGCCGATCTGGACAGACCGAAATTGTTCGTGCTGGACGGGGAGGAGAATTCGCCGTATTTCGACGATTAGAAGCTTAAAAAGGTAATTCGTCTCATCATGTTAAAATAACTATACCATGTATGAGAGAATTTAGAACTTCAAATCATGAACATTTTGATAAATTCACGTGAACGCATTACGCAGAAATATACTATTTTTCTAACAACGAAGAAATAATATATTTCAACGTTCAAGAACGTGTACAGAAATAGAAAGCATGTGCTATAGAAAATGTTTCTATTTCCAGCTTTTTTTTGTTTTCGTCTTTCTACTTGGCTTACCACGTAAGAAATTCATTACGCGGAGATATTGCAGTCTAATATAAAATTCGAAGGACTGTGGTAGCGATTCACCAGAGCACGTGTTCACCGTAGCAAGGAGTTGCCACGACCTTGAAAGGATCTGGGTCGCCGTCGCCGCTGTGGAAATATTTCTTCGAGACGTTTTGTGAGTCAGAAAATTCACCAGAAATTCTCATACAAAGAACTGTTTAAAGAAACGAGAATTTATGCTATAGAGATAAAATTCACCTCGCGTACAGACGTAGATAGTTGAGTTAAATTCACTAAAATCATTTAAACGTTATCTTATATATTATTGCAGTCGTAAAAGGAAGCCAGATGACTAATTCCTGTAAAAAATTGTAAAAACCTATTTATTTCATTTTTCTGTTATCGGTAATATTTGTTCTTTTAGCGTGTGCATTCAATTTATTGTTTAATAGTTTTCAAATTGTTCAAAACTAATAATTAGTAAAAGAGTTATTATTGATTGTACGTTTATTGCATAACAATATTCTTTTTGCTGGCTAAATTGTATAAAGTAATAGTTTAAGTGAAAGTGAAACTACGTCTTGTATATATTTCATTCACTATTCATGTGACAATTTCTTTGAAAGTGTATGCAAAGGGTATTTCGGTATGTGATTCTTTTTTCAGTGTTTTGTGTTTGCATGTATTATAGTCTTGTGTACAGTTATTTTATGTTTTTTTTGTGAAGTGAAGGGTATTATAATTTTATGCAAAGTATTTATGCAAGTGTTAAAACATAACTGCAATTGTTAGGTAATCACGTAATTGCTAAAGGTAGAGCAAGTGATAACATTTTTCAATGCAATGTGTAAATGCTAGATTAGAATTGTATTCCAATATTTAAACAGAATATATTCAGAACGCTGTTCAAAGTTAAAAGATTAACTTGCCTATGTTTCTTTTATTACAAAAGCAGGATAAAAGACGAACCCACTCCTATAGGACAGTTAGGACATATGAAACTATTCCTAATTTTTGGTGTGACATTGTCATAACAAGTCACAGATCAAGTAATACTACAAGGTTACTTGAGTGACCCGCTGTAGGCTTTTACAGAGAATAGTGGAAAGGTAGAGCGTTTACAACATACAGCACAACGGGTCGGAAATTAGTTATTTCCATCGTCAGCCGCAATTGACATAATTTTAATTAATAAATAATAATAGAAATTATTTTAATTAGGCCTGGTTACAGGTTCTCCTTGTGTGGCAAGACTCTCATAGTTGACACTTCTCATTAACGGGCATATGTTTTTTTTGTTTATTTGTTGCTTTTTGTTTGTTTGTTTTTTTGTTGTTTTTTCAGAGAAGAATCTTTAACCCACCTAACATGGACTTACTAAATTATTGCAAATAGAGCACTCTTCTGTAAATATGATTACAATATCACCATACTCTCGTTTCAAAATGTTTAATTTTACTTACAATAGTCAATTAAAAAACTGAGAGGTGGCTCAGGGCATAGACTGATGTCACTGCAGTGCCTCCCCGGAAGGATTTACGTTCGAGTCCCGAAGGTGGCAGGATTTTTCACATTAGGTAGAAAGTTAGGTCGAATTCTGTCGAAATCTGGAAGAGAATCCTAGCATTCGGATAGGATAGTTTGGTAGTTATACGGTTTCTTCGATCAACACCAGGCGAATGCCAGAGCAGTTCCTTAAAAAACGGGACACGGACCGCTGCCAAAATTTCCATCCCCTTCCTTGCCCTATTCTCACCCCTTACTTACACACACACACACACACACACACACACACACACACACACACACACACACTAACATGCACTATACTACCACACATGCCGGGCGACCGGTGAGGAACTTAGTTTTTCCCGGCTGGGGCGGTGCCCCGCTGATGGGTAATACCTGGTTGGGGTAAACCGTAGCCGACGGTAGATCGGTGCCAAACCTGTCCATCCAGTAGGAAATGATTACCGCCACCTAACGCGACAAAACGTGCACTACACTAACGGGACAAGCAGTTGACGCGCCCGGAATCACTAATCAACTAACCAAAAAAACATTAAATACTGTTAAAATATGCCATATTTCTGAGGTGGTATACCGATGCTGCTTGTTGATAAGTTATCACTTCCCATTCGCGGTCTTCGTATCGCAACGCTCACGCACCCATGTTACCTCATATTATCCCTTTCATATAGAATCTGTGTTCGGCAGCGAGGCCATTCTGAACGAGGCCTTTGCGCAAGGGGTGCAAGGGGTGATGATGCGTGCAAGGATTGCCCCGCCCCCTCCCGTCCTGCGTCTCGCTCGCTGCGCGCTGGAACGGGAAGGAGGGGGAGGGGGTGGCTTTAATGCGGAGCGTCGGCTCCGATTACGCAGCGGGTGCGCGCGCGCCGGCCAAGCCCCCCCCCCCCGGCCCCCTCGTCCACTCCACGCCCCCCAGGGGCCACGTGTTGCTGTGCAGCTCCTCTGCCCTTTGAAGAGCACCCGTGGGCAGGGGCTCATGAGAATTTTACGTTGCGCACCTACTCTACATCACCACCATCGGTTTTTTTGTTACTTTCTCGTATACGTACTTATATACGGAGTAATATGCGCAGTATTGAGAAAGTTATGTAATGTTGCGTGAAGGAACGGAGGAATTTTGGCGGAAAAAAGTATTTATCGGGCCCCGACAACGAGAAAGTGGATAAATTCAGTTGTTTTTTTTTCCCTAGGGCTTTTATCCAGACAACAGCCGGTTACCCTTTAGGTCCCGGTGGGACGCATATTTGACCATACAATAGACCAACACACTTGCGGGCTCCTCTGATCTGGGGTCAGCAGAACGCGAGGCCCTCCGCGACAACACATACATACAAAGTCAAGGGACAAACAACCATGCCCAAGGCGGGACTCGAACCTGCGACCCTTCGGACCGATGAACTGAGTCGGTACTCGCTCTTAGCCACCTCGGCCATCCAGGTCGGCATAAATTCAGTTGTTAAATTAAGAAAAATATTCTCTAACATGTGATGTAGCCAGAATCCCTGTTTTGCGGGTACTTGATGCCGAAAAACCAATTGTAGGCAAAACGTCCGTCCGTCCGTGAACACATCTTGCGTCTAAACCGTGCGTAGGATTTTTTCGAATTCAAGAAGCCTCTTTCCATCCGTTTTTCTTTCTCTTTTTTTGCATTCGCATGAAAGTTCTATTGTTTACTTAAATTTGCTGTAGGTTCGAAATTATTCTTAAAATAAAATTGCAGTAATATCATCTTTTGTAGGTGCGTCTAAGTTTTTAACGTGTATGTCAGTCAAGCCCTTTACTCCTTTTCCAATTGAGTGCCAGTACGTTTCATCAACTCTTATGATATCAGCTGTTGCTTTCTGCCTGCTTATTCTCCCTTGCCCCTTCTCTTTAAATGACATCTCTGAGCATAATAGAAATGAATAATATAAATTATTATTATTATTAATTATTATTATTATTATTAGTCAATTTTATCTTGTGACAATTACGCAAATAGTGATAATGCAAAATTTACTCAAACAAAAATAAAGGAAGTATTTCCTTTAATTAACCTTTTCCAAACTTCAAAGAAGAGCCGACCATTTAAACGCTTCAAATCATCTGCAAGAGAACAAGACTTTCACAAGTAAACGAATCATACAATTGCTGTAAGCATTGTTTTGTATTTTAAAAAGTATAATGACAAACAATAACAATATAGAGAAGCATTTTTCGTGCTATTTTTAACTTGAACATTGTGCTGGCAGCTATTCCCGTTTGCCCTGTGCGGAGCGTGGGGGCTTGGAAGATTTCGCACTTGTTAGCACTCGCCGCCAAGTTCTGCTTTTGCGGGGCCCATTTCAGCACGAAACAAGGCTGAGGCCGGGGCTTGGGAAGTCGTTACTTTGCATCTTAAACTTTAAGAAATTCCTTCCGGCTTTCTATCCTCGTTTCTTGGAGCCTAATTGGAGGGTTAACGAGAAAAACACCTGCGATGCTCTGAAAGCCAGAGCGATCATTATCTCTGTATAGTTCAAAGCTTGGCTGAAAGAAAATCAGTCTATAGAAATAAATGAGAGAAGTTTTTTCGAATACATATCCGCTCTTCGCATGCTGTAAAATCCATTCAAAGCGGGATGTCTATAACAGTTTGGAAAGAATACAATCTATGAGTAACTTTGTATAAAACGAACCTCCAAAAATAATGTACTTCGTTTCAAATACTAGGACAAACCCACATGAGATGAAAGAGAGAAACGCACTTTAAAGTAATTCCGAGAAAAGGTGTGCTATTGGTTGTTTACAAGTGATATTCAATTCAAACTGGCAGCGGATAGGTTTTATGGAAAACAAAGTAACTAGCAAGATCACCAAATCATCTTATTTCTACGTCAACACGGAATTTTCACATTTTTATAAAACTACTATTTTGCTATGATCATGTTGAAAATATAAGTACATTATTATAACTCTTTCTTTCTAATACAAACCGATCAATTAATTTGTTCGGCGCTTCAATATATTCATACAATTCGATATTCATTCATTTTCCTCTCTGCGTAATGGAATGTTCCCTGTCATAAGAGAAGGTTAAGTCTAGCAGAATTAGTAAGTGTTAAGAAAGTTAACAACGTTTTATTACTTACTTTAAAACAACATTAAATAAAACTGTTTCTGAATGGTATTTGCTTTACAATTACATTATTCACATTTATGTAATGTTACAATTGACTAGACAAAGTAGGCAAATTCATAGTATATGTTTTGATTTAATTACACAAAATGGTACTTGTGATAATTTAGTTACCTATTTCACTCTAATATCCCCAGAAAAGATTATCTCTATGAGTAGTAACAGATGCATTCCGTGGACGGGTTTCTACATCAAACTGTAACTTAGTATTTGATGTTTTTCTTCGAGAAATGGCGTTAAAATCCGCAAGTCGAGGTAATGCAATTGTGACTTCTAGGGGTCACTTCTTGGACCGGATTTCTCTGCTTCAAGCGTCACCGGCCGAAGAAGAGCCTGTTTCTCAATACAAGATCACTTCTGCAAACAGATCAAACTCTGCGTTCACAATCCGCCCTCTTTCAGCAATGAGTTCACAGGACTTAGTACACCTGGTGGTTGTGGTAAACTAAGGTGCGCATTGAGAAAGTATTCAGAGACATTTTAGTTTGGGTGCCCTCAGCAACGTTTTTGTATAAACATATAAATTATTTGTCTCTTGGCTGTCCGGGACAAGCCGCCTCGATGTGCTCGTAGCTGACATTTCGGCCAACATATTGTGGCCTTCCTCAGAGCGTACTGCTGTCAAATGGCTCGCGTGTCCGCCTTATAAAGAAAGACAGGGGAGTGACCAGGATTGGTCAAGGTATTGGCCAATAGGAAGCCGGCAGATAGTAATAATATAAATTATTTGGTTAAAATAAACAATATAATATTCACAATGGGAAAACTCCTGTGGATGTGATCACTACGGTAATTTATTTTAATAAATTAAGTAAATCTACAAAAATATGTTGTAGCCCATGCTCGCCCCTCACTAAATCCGCCACTCAGTTTGATGTGCGCTTGGTTGAATTAGACTAACACCAAAGCAGCTAAAATTTAATGTGTCTTCCTTGTAAAATTCATTTCTAATTTAAAAGATACATTCAACTTCTATCATAATCCACTGAGTCATATTTTCATAATTATTTTCTTGAAAGTACTAAAGGAATAGGATTTAAGAAATTTTACATTGAACTCGATATATTACACCATATTTTGCATTTGTTTGTAAAACCATGTTAAATTTGAAGAAGAGGTTTGAAAGAAGTTTTTAGAAAGTTCTCAAGACGTAGAGGTCTCTTTACATCTTTTTACTACTTCTCAAGCTTGGAGAGAGACATTGAAATTAATGTCAATTATTAGTATACAAAGGATGTTATTGCTTGTCTTATACCAGAATATCCCCAGGCTCGACAAAGGAAGAAAGGAATAAAAAACACTTTTTTAGATTCAACACCTTTATGATCGCACTTTTCACCGATATTATGAAGTTTTAATTTTCAATTCTCTAATTTCGTCTTTATAACGCATGTTGTACTAAAAATCTTTCACTTCTACGTGGACTCTGAGCGTGAAAGGAATACCTGGGATAGCGAATGAAATGTCGGATAAATGACAGATGATGGAATGAATGAAGAATGTCGAATGACTGGGCTGGAAATTGCGAGATCTTCGACGAATCTACCGTGAGATGCTCTATCTATTTCGATTTAAAGCCTTGAAGCTAGAGAGCTGGCGTGCTGTGTGTGTATTCATGTGCGCGTTCGAGATAAAATTTGGGAGACACATGGAGAGAGACAGAGAGACAGAGAGAGACGGAGAGAGAGACAGAGAGAGAGACAGAGAGAGACAGAGAGAGACAGAGAGAGAGACAGAGAGAGAGAGACAGAGAGAGACAGAGAGAGACAGACAGACACACAGACAGACACACAGACAGACACACAGACAGACACACAGACAGACACACAGACAGACACACAGACAGACACACAGACAGACACACAGACAGACACACAGACAGACAGACACACAGACACACAGACACACAGACAGACAGACAGACACACAGACACACAGACACACAGACAGACAGACAGACACACAGACAGACACACAGACACACAGACAGACAGACACACAGACACACAGACAGACAGAGGTAGATATATATTGAGTTTCAGAGACAGAAACACAATAAGGATATTCAGAGATAGAGAGAATGAGAGAAAGAGAGAATGAGAGAAAGAATATGAGGAAGAGAAGAGAGAGAGAGGGATAGAGAAGTGATAGAGAAGAGAGAGCGAGAGAGAAGAGGGAGAGAGAAGAGAGAGAAGAGAGAGAAAGAGAGAAGAGAGAGAAAGAGATAAGAGAGAGAAAGAGATAAGAGAGAGAAAGAGAGAAGAGAGAGAAAGAGAGAAGAGAGAGAAAGAGAGAAGAGAGAGAAAGAGAGAAGAGAGAGAGGAGAGCGAAGAGAGAGAAGGGAGAGAAGAGAGAGAAGGGAGAGAAGAGAGAGAAGGGAGAGAGAAGAGAGAGAAGGGAGAGAGAAGCGAGAGAAGGGAGAGAGAAGGGAGAGAGAAGCGAGAGAGAAGCGAGAGAGAGAAGGGAGAGAGAGAAGGGAGAGAGAGAAGGGAGAGAGAGAAGGGAGAGAGAGAAGGGAGAGAGAGAAGGGAGAGAGAGAAGAAGCGAGAGAGAGAGAAGCGAGAGAGAGAGAAGCGAGAGAGAGAGAGAAGCGAGAGAGAGAGAAGCGAGAGAGAGAGAAGCGAGAGAGAGAGAAGCGAGAGAGAAAGAAGCGAGAGAGAAAGAAGAGAGAGAGAAAGGAGAGAGAAAGAAGAGAGAGAGAAAGAAGAGAGAGAAAGAAGAGAGAGAGAAAGGAGAGAGAGAGAAAGGAGAGAGAGAGAAAGAAGAGAGAGAAAGAAGAGAAGAGAGAGAGAAGAGAGAGAAGAGAGAGAAGAGTTCTCCAATCCTGGAGTCTTCCAGCTTCCTAGTACAGAGTGGAGCGGGCGAAGCCTTGGCATTTGTGCACCAGGGTGCGATGTCCGCTGCCTGGCACAGAGGTATGGAGCGAGGCAAGCCTTGGCATATGTGTACCGGGGTGCTTAAACCCGCAGCGCTCCACCCACCAAGAGGTCCCCAAAGGGAAAAGTGCGGCAGGCGCCGCGGCGTCCTCACGAAGCATCCTCTCAGCGGGCGCGGGCGACAGGGCAGGCGTGCCGCAGGGGCTTTGTCACGGGCCGGGCAGAGGGCAGCAGGCGCCCGCCGCCCGCCGCCCATCGCCCATCGCCCGTCGGGCGGCGCGTGAATGGGCCGAGGGCTTCAGCCAATTTCACGCGTCGCCGGCCGCCCGCGCCCGCCCCGCCCCGCGCCGCACGCGGCCGCCGCCCCATTATAGCGATACCATAAACAGCGCACCGGCGGCGGCTGAAAGGCCGCCAAACACGCGCTGCGCACCGCGGGGCGGCGCGGGGAGGGGGCGTGGGAAGCGGGGAGGGGGTGCTGCAAGCGCAAGAAGGGAGGGGGGTGGAGCGAGCAGGGTTCCCATCAACCTTTTTCATGAGGTGGGGGAGAGCTGAAGTTGGAGGGTTTATTAACACATACGAACCCGATAATAAGTACGACATTTTAACCCAGAGACCTGGGTTACGGTTGGCCTGGGGCATGGTAAACTTTATTATTTTTGTAAGGAAGGCTTATTACAGGCGTGTTGTGAAGTGTAGTACAATATTGAAGTAGAAAGAGAAGTGAATTGCAAATGTTTTGAAGTGAAGGGCAGTGTTATTAAAAAGTCGTGTAGTTGTGTATTTAATAGTTTAAAATAACTGTGCAGGTCAGCCATGAAATGTAGAGTTAATACTATTATTGTTATTATTGCTCTTATTGTTAATATTTTTATCTAATTATTATTATTGTTATTATTATTATTAATAATAACAATAATAACATTAATAATAACAAAATTTATATTAGTATTATTAGTAGTAGTATTATGTCTTAAAGTAAGTTAATGTTACATTGTGTTAATATTCCAAATCGCAAAAAACACCATGAATTTGTAGATTGTAAATTTTACAGTGGTTTTTCGCGATTTAAAAGAAACTGAAGGGTGGTGGCGCAAATCTGGCTTCAGATTCGAATTCAGCGAGTCGACATTGATAGATAAACATGTGTCAAGTCTTTGGGTCTGACAACTTTTTTCTGTGCTTGCGTTATTACAATGCTTGTGTCCTAAAGGCGTCCTAAAGGCGGACACATTCGTTATTCGGCGAACAGTGAGCAACCGCTCGCCGAATCCCCAGTAATGTGGATGAGTGGCTTGCTTTGGGCCGAGTGACTAACATCCGGATTCACTGAGTGTCGGTCTTTTGGACACATCAAAGGGAGCGAACATTCGCCGAACTCTCAGCTGCTCGGGATTGGGCAAGCACTAGCTCGCTGCTCGGCGAATGCCGAATGTGTGGAGCGGCCTTAAGATTAGATGAGACCCAAGGAGGGCTTATAATCGGCAGATAAGCAGCCTGGCACAAAATTCAAATGCAAAATACACTGTATGTGGTAAGAATATTTTTAAATGCATAGTAGAGTTGAAGTAGAGTGGATTTTCACAAGATACCAGACAGTACCTTATTACGGCACTGATCTCCGTTTCGTAAAGTTTGGCTTTAGATAAAGTGAATAAAGTAATTGAACTAACTCTGACTCTAAAACTTACGACCATCGTCCGCCCGTTGGGTAACCCGAGCAGTGAGCTGCGGGGCCGGTGGAAACGGAGGGTCTGTGGAGCGCGGGATGGGTGCGTCGACGGAGGCGGTGGTGGCGACGGCAACGGCAACGGCAACGGCAACGGCAACGGTGACAGTGACAGTGACGATGGCTGTGACGATGACGGTGAGGGTGACGGTGAGGGTGACGGTGACGATGACGGTGACGATGACGGTGACGATGACGGTGACGGTGACGGTGACGGTGACCGTAAGGGTGTCAGTGACGGTAAGGATCACGGTGACGGTGATGGGGGCGGGGGTGGTGGTGATGGCGGTGGCGGTGACGGCGGGGCGGGGGTATAGATGGGGGCGAGGGCGGTGACGGTGATGGTGGCTGTGACGATAACGGGAGCGGGTGCGAAACGGCGGCAGTGGTGGTGGGGATGGTGACGGGGTGGAGGCGAAGGTGGTAGTGGCAAAGGTGGCCGCGGCGGTGGTGACTGGGTGGCGGCGGTGGCGGCATCGGCGTCGGGGGCAGGGATGGGAGCAGGGACGGTGATAGTGACGGTGGCGGTGACGATAACGGGGGCGGGGGCGGGACACCGGCAGTGGCGGCGATGACGGTAACGGAGGTGGAGGTGGAGGCGGCGGCAGTGGCGGCGGTGGCGGCGCCGGGGGCGGGATGGCGGTGGCGGCGGTTGTAGTGGCGGTGGCGGCGGAGGTGGTGGCGGCGACGGTTGTAACAGTGGTGGCGGCGGAGGCGGTGGCGGCGGTGGCGGCGGTGGCGGCGGTGGCGGCGGTGGTGGCGACATCGGCGGCAGCGGTGGCATTTGCGGCGTCGGCGTCGGGGCTGAGGTAGTGAATGAGCAGAGGGCCGTGGCCGTGGGCGGGGCGGGGGTGGGGGAAAGGCTCGGCGCCGCAGGGGGCGCTGTTCTGGGCCGCTCCTCGGAGCGAGAGCCGCCGCCGCCGCCGCCGCCGGCGCCTTCGAGTGGCTCTTGAGAAGCCCTCGGCGAGAGATTTACAGCCCCAGCGGCGGAGAACTGCTCCGCGGAGACTTCAGGTGCGCGCGCTTAAAGGTCACACATTCCCGCCTTCCAGGAATTTCGCCCCATGGGTTACCACGAAACCCATGGCTCACGAGTTTCGCGTTTCACTTTTAGAAGTTCGTCTTGATCAGTTTCTTACCGGTAATACTTAACTACTTCTTTATCTAAGGTTAGAACTTTATTTAATGAAGCATGCTTTATTGAATGAAACAGCTAGGAACGAAAAAAGATGTACTAAACTAGTTTCCCTTATTCGCATTACGTTCATTTTCATATAATGCTTTTGCGGATCATAATTTGATCAAGTTTATTTACTTTATTAAAAACGTGTTTAGTTCTCTTGTATGCTCTCATTCTACCATTGCTTGTCTTTGGGTTTTTGCGTACCCAAAAAACATTGGGATTAAATTGACCTTATGCGTTTACAATATAATCATTAGACATGACTTGTGTGTTGTCAATATCGACATTCCCTCATTTTTATATTAAACAACAGTGTTAGAAGTGTCAGAATGAAACATTAATGCACCTTGTACAGGTGGCGATCGTGTTTGTCAAGTCTTCAAAATATTTATGATTTTTGTATCGACGCATAGAGGAAATACTAATACTTTTCGTCTATGGTCTGGGAAGGTACGAGAAGTTTGGAAGCAAAAAAGCACTCCGCGATAATA
>BLKR01005730.1:22299-29799 GCA_011170035.1 Teleogryllus occipitalis | reverse complement strand
ATTAATAGTTTTAAAACAATTATAAGCCTCGGAGATAATGTTCTAAATATGTAGATAAGTAAGCCAAAACTTCCCAGTTTCAACATGCCTCGACAAATATGAAAGATGGCCAATGGCACTCGCTTAGGATATGGAAGTGCGCACTTCCTTCCTCGAGTGGGGCCTGGTGCCTCATCCACTTTCAATGTGGAGACCCATATGACGCCACATGGCAGAGAGCTGCATACGCACGGCTTATCCGTCGAACTTCCAGCATTTACTCCAACTGCAATCGAATAGATTACCAAACTGAATCTCTCCTTTTGATGTCTTTGGAGAATGTATTTTATAGTTTCTATTTCTAGTTTTTTGGTGTTCTTTCTATACTCTACATTGCTACATTCATGTGTATTTTCCAAAATATGTGTATAATGTATACATATGTTTTGGGCATTTGATTTGATTTATTTATCCTCCTCGGCTATTTGTTATACAAAGTACATATTTACATAGATCTATAGGTATACTCAATTAACTATTTACAAAATGTATTTTCTACTTTGATATATTTTATAAATTTTCTTTTAAATTCTTTAATTTGTTTACATTTTTTATTTCGAACGGTAATTTATTATGCAATTCAAATCCTTAGTGAAATAGTCTACTTTTTGCCCGTGCAGTTTTACTGATATTAATTACTAAATGTTGTGCGTGACTTGTTTTTTCTTTCATTCTTTGGATTTGTTTACTAAATCTCCTGTTATATGATTTTTAATTAATTTAAAAATAAAAATTAGCGTCTTGTAATGAATTTTATTTAAGATCGGATTAACCCGCCTTTTGTAAACAAGCGGCGTTCCCAAGAATGGACCCTGTTTTGTTTATTAACCACGTCTGGTAGTAGGGGAGGCTAACACGAAGTATTCTCATCACCATCCCTCATTTGTTTTTTGACCTGCTTGAGCTTTCTTTGGACAGATTGGCTAGCTGTAGAAACTGAGGCAAAGCCAAAAGATGATTGCATTTTGGGTCGATTGTCCTACTTTGCCGACTAGCTAACGGTACCCTCTGTGCATGGGTCTAGTTTAATTCCCACGCTTGGGAGGTAACAGAAAGAAGTGGCGAACATGACGTTTCTCATTTTCTCATTTCTCATTTATTTGCATGGATGGTGGATACATAGTTCAGTTTAAATTAAATATACATATGTGGGATGGCTTAATAGCCAACTTAAATTAAAAGTTAAAACTAATACAGGTCGAGATTACCCTTGGGGTTCCTCCAGTCAGGATCTAATTCAGAGATTTTTTCAGGAAAATGTAGAATGGAAATTTATTTTGTAATCTGGTTCTATATGAAGGGTTTTTGCCGAGTCTGTGAACTGATAGTGAAGAGATTTGGATTATGTTTGAAAATAAGTTGGTATGTGATGTGATGGTCTGTAGTCTCTAGGTCGAATTCATTATGTAACTGTTTGTTGGTGACATACCAGGGACCGTTTGAAATAATTCTAAGAAATTGATTTTATATTATCTGAAGTTTTCTTTGGTTGGTTTTTGCTGCATTTAACCAGATTGGGCAGGCGTATAGTAGCAAGGGTCTTATTGTTTTGTATATTTGTAATGCTAAATTGTATGATAATGGGCTGGATCTGTACATTAAAGGCTTTAACTGTATTAATTTGATTCTGGCTTGAGTGATTTTGGTATCTATATGCTGCCTACAATTGAGTTTTTTGTCCATGTTCAGTCCTTAGTATCTGATTGGTTTATTGGGAGGGAGCCAGTTGATGAATATATTATTTGGCATTAGTGGTCGCGGGGGTGAGTGTGAACGGAGTGTGAAGATCTTGGGGACCGTTTTGGTTGGATTGAGTTGGATTTTATATTTTGAAGCCCAGCTGTCAATTAGGTTAAGGTACAATTGAACTTTGTTGCTGCAATCAGTAAGTGAAAGACCGGAGTTATAAAAGGCTGTATCATCAGTAAATTGTGCACTGTGGATGTCGTTTAGCTTGGGAATGTCTGCAACATATAAATTAAATAAAAAAAGGTGTTAGGAGTGATCCTTGTGGCAGTCCTGCTAAGATTGGTTTTGGGCTGGAATGGTGGTTATTTACATTTTCTGACAAGGTTCTGTTACTAATGAAACGCGAAAATGACGTATTCCCATCAGCGAATCTAGGTTCTTTGGCTTGCCTAAGCTTTCAGCTGTAGAAACAGACGATATCATAACATGTATTCATATACGTATTTGTCATTTTGGGTCGATTGTCCGAGTTTGGCGAGTAGCTAACGGTATTCTCCATATTTGGAGCTAGTTTAATTTTCACTTTTGTGCAGTAAGAGAGTAATGTATTCCTTTCATCGTAACTAGCAAACTCCGCGTGCCGGAGTTTTTCTTCTCCACACGGCTACTGAAACTGAGAAGTCGCCAAAAGATAAATAAATCAATAAAATGAGTGATTTGTGTTTGAGATGACTAGTAGTTTTCAGTGGTGTCTCCGATCAACACCAGGCGAATGCCGGAGCAGTGCCCTAACACGGGCCACAGACCGCGCGCGATCTTTCCTTCCTCTTCCTTGTCCTCACCTCTCTCCTTATACACACAGACTTACACTAACATGCACTACACTACCGCATATTCCGGGAGACCGGTCGGGAGCTTAGCGCTTGTCCCGGCTGGGGCGGTGCCCCGCTGGTGGGAGATATCTGCTTGAAAAAAACACCGCTACCCGACGGTAGTTCGCCATCCAGCGGTGAAGATCAGGAAGGGAAAATGCATTACACTTACGGGACTAATGACCTTAGCCGTAGACACGCCAGGAATTACTAACACTCATCAATCAATCAATCAATCAACGAGTCTTTCACAGGGGTGTGGGGAGTGCCCGGGGCCTAATGACTTTAGTCGTTGATGCACCCGGAATTACTAACAATCATCAATCAATCAATCAATCAATCAACGAGTCTTTCACAGGGGTATGGGGAGTGCCCGGGGCCTAATGACTTTAGTCGTTGATGCACCCGGAATTACTAACACTCATCAATCAATCAATCAATGAGTCTTTCACAGGGGTGTGGGGAGTGCCCGGGGTCTAATAACCTTAGTCATTGACGCACTCGGAATTACTAACAATCATCAATCAATCAATCAACGAGGCTTTCACAAAGGTGTGGGGAGTGCCCGGGTCCTAATGACCTTAGTCACTGACGCACTCGAAATTTCTAATAATCATCAATCAATCAATCAATCAACGAGGCTTTCACAGGGGTGTGGGGAGTGCCCGGGCCCTAATGACCTTACTCATTGACGCACTCGAAATTTCTAATAATCATCAATCAATCAATCAATCAACGAGGCTTTCACAGGGGTGTGGGGAGTGCCCGGGGTGTAATGCCCTTAGTCATTGACGCACTCGGAATTACTAACAATCATCAATCAATCAATCAATCAACGAGGCTTTCACAGGGATGTGGGGAGTGCCCGTGGCGTAATGACCTTAGTCATTGACGCACTCGGAATTACTAACAATCATCAATCAATCAAACAACGAGGCTTCGAGGGGTGTGCGGGGAGTGCCCGGGGCCTCTCGAGCGACTGTTGCGCTCGAGCGACGGTTGCGGGAGAGGCACGCGAGAGGCGCTGCGCGAGGCGACGCAAGTGGCCTGAGCGCGGGGGGCGGCGAGCGAGTACCCGGTGCTTTGTGTCGGCCTCCAAACGACAGCGACTCGAGTGGCCGCCGCGACGCGGTGACAACTCCCTTTGTGCCCCCAACCCCCCTCTCCCCCTCCACTCCCGCAGGACGGACCCGTTCAAGGCGACGCGTCACGTCGAAAGCATTTTTAATGAAATTAAGTGGGCGCTCGAGACGGCCGCCTTGTGTACGCGTTCTATTTACAAACGGACCGGTAGGGGGCGCGCGTGGTGGCCTTTGAGGCGGTCGCGTTGCGAACGCGTTGCGTCGCTGTTTGGGTGGGATTCGCCCCGCCTGCGGGTTGCGCGGGGGGGGGGGGATGGGGGGGGGGCTTTGAGAGAGACACCCGGAGAGCATTACCGGTGATTGCGCCCTGTCATTTCCGCCGAGTGTAATCCGCCGCGGGGACAAATCACGCGAGTCCTGGGACCTTCGAAACACTACGCCTAAGATGCCTACACGCGTGTGTGAGTGAAGTGCAGGTAGGACGGTGGAGCTCTTGAAGTGCAGCAATTCAAATGCGACTGGCTCCTTCATGCCACAATAGCAAGGTGTATGACGACGGGGAACTGGTTTATTTCGGGACAATGTTAAGTCTTTTTTGAACAATAGTTGACAACAAATGGGTCTATGAGGATGTTGATTGTTATTCAAATAAACGTATGAATGGGCTACGTATGGGAAATAAACCAAAAAGTGGGAACTTATGATCCTGTCGGTGACACGGCACTTCCGCTTATTTTTCATATTATCTACACACCATTGTATGCCCTTTCTTTTCGTTCACAAACTACTGGATATGGGGTGAATAACATTTTAAACGTGCGATAATCCTTAAATTTTGTTACAAAAATATGAATTGGAATACAGTACAATTATCCTAATGGTTTTTATCTTTAATGCATATTTTTACTAAACGTGCATTGCCTTTTAATTTTTTCGGTGTAGCGTACAAACAACGCACACCTTATTGCCGTTTTCACTTGTTGAATAAAATAAATGTCATCTCGTTCATTGAGAAACCATAACCAATGCATGTAGAGTTAGATTGAAATGAGAAACTCAGGCGTATATTGTATCGAAATATTTGAGCGGTCGAATGCATTCAACACAGCATTACGTGTTTATTTTATAATTTTTGCAATTTTAAACATGAGTTGCAAAGTCGGTCATCGTTAAACGTTTGTGAAATTATTCGAGCAGAATGTTCCGGAATGAACGCTGTCGAAATATTTTCATTCTATCGTTTCCCATGAAATTCGAATCCAATGTTTTCATACTCCTCAATTATTGTTGGCACAATTTTGTAGCTTTTCTTGTTAAAGAGGATGAAAACGAGAAATTAGTTAAAAGCCTGTGCTTTACCCCAAACCATACTATTACACGTACAGGTGCTCAAAAACCGTAGGGGGATCACAGAGGAATTAATGGAAATGAAAAGGCAGACTCGGCAAAAATTGCTCCAACTAATGTACCATCAAAAGTAAAAATATCGTATATTTATTAATATAATACATTTGTATTGTTGACATATCTAATTTCTTTTAATCTAAATCTAATATAAATTGCAATTGACGAGGAGACTCACGGAGCACTTCTAAAAATCATAAAAAAATTAAGATTTGCAAAAATGTTGAGAAAAGAATGGATCTGTTTCGCTCTGACATTTACGCCTAATGACCAGGGTTCGGATTCTGAAAACCTAACAATTCTTCAAAAATGACTTATAAAATGACTTAAAAATTAGAGGAAACAGACCTATACAACGATTTTAAAATAATGGGAAAATGAACTTATTTTTTTTAAATGCACAGAAGTGTATATACAATTTTTATCTATTCAATGAATTTTATAATTTTAAATAAAATTTATTCATAAAAAATTTAATTTAATTTAAAGTCTTTATTGTAGGAGAAAAAGTAATCGTCTGCTCCGATCTTCGAACCGTCAGTTTTGAAAGGTCGAGGATGTTACCGAAGATCGTGTCATTTTGAAAATTCAAAACACACAGTCAACTGCAGTAGTGAATTTCGTCATGAACTGATGATACGGTAAAAACTATGTTTTAGTGTGTCATTGTAAATGCACTAACAAAAAACAGAAAAAGGAAATAAAATGCGTAAAAATGACAAAAATTACGCAAAAATTCAAAAATGGCAAAAATGACCTAATACATTTCTATCACATGTCTGTCGTGATAAAAATTAATTTACAAGTTGGCTACGTACAGAATGCAACAATGAAACTAGTGGCGCTACAGAATGGCACAGACTTCCTCATAGTAAAGTGTTTTCCTCATATGAGAACCGAAATATTTCTTTAAGAATATTAAAGGAGAGTAAAATATCGTCCTAAATGATAATTATCATTGAAAAATGTAGGGCCGTTTTTAATAAAATGGCGATAAAGCATTACTGTAAATGCAAAATTTGAAGCTCTTTTTCATAGAAATCTATTGAGTTTTCGAAAAACTTCATTTAAAGTCATTTAAAGCACATTCACTTACAAATGCAAAAATGTATTTAAATCGATGGAAATGTGCATAATAACAGCGGGAGAGATATTTAAAAAATTACAATTGTGTCAAGCGCCGACGCCTCACATTATGGGCCTGAATGGATGAAAGAAAACTTTTTTTCACTTTTATGTGCGGAGATTTTCAATGTAAATAAACATAGATATCAAATGAATATTTTAACGTCGCACCATATCCATTTAAATTCGCATTTTTGAAACATCATGAAAATTTTAGTGATACACACATTTGAAGATTAGTAATTTTGACATAGAATTTTTTCAATCTTGCCCGCACATTTAAAATGTATAACATATGAGAAATACAAATTTCCAGAGCGAATAAACAAAAATAATCCATATGTCCGATAGATATAAATATGAGTAATTGTATTCCATGTCTATACAAGTGTGCGCACGTATGCGTTAAATATGAAATATTTTGTATTTTCAACTGAAAACCAGCAATATTTATAGTAATACTTTATGTAAAAACATTTAATTTTTACGTTCCGTAAGCAGATATATTATTTTTCATGTAATCCTCCCCTAAAAAAATGAATTCAGGTGTTTCTGACAAAAATCTACAGTGTGAAAGAGTCGTCGCAAAGGAAGAGAGGTCCTTTTCGCGAGAGAGAAAGTTTTATTGATTGTCAGAAAAACACACATTAAGGACAAAACAACTTTAATTCAATTACATAATTAACATCTTTCCATATGAAAATTAATAGAAGTAATTGTAAACACAACGTAATTTTAAAAAGCAGGTTGTATGGAACACAAATGCATTACTTCTTCCTCACAAGTTACCTGATCATGGCATTCTGTTATTCAATCATTTACGAAACTGACTGCACCAGTGAGTGACGGAGGCGGTGGATCGTGGCGTTGAGTGTGAGGCGGGGGTGGGACGGGGGTGGGACGGGGGTGGGACGGGGGTGGGACGGGGGGGGGACGGGGGGGGGACGGGGTGGACGGGGGTGGGACGGGTGGACTGGGGTGGACTGGGGTGGACGGGGGTGGACTGGGGTGGACTGGGGTGGACTGGGTGCATTCTGGGGTGGACGGTGGACGGGGTGGACGGGGTGGACGGTGGGACTGGGGTGGGACGGGGGTGGGACGGGGGTGGGACGGGGGTGGGACGGGGGTGGGACGGGGGTGGGACGAGGCGGGACAAAAGCGGGGTAAGGTGAGGCGGCGCAGGGGTGGGGACGGTGATGGTGGCGGGAACGGATGTCGGGGCGCGGGGTGGGGCGTGGAGCGCTGGGCATGGAGCGCGGGACGTGACACGGGGTGTGGGGCGGGGGCGG
>BLKR01005730.1:0-22199 GCA_011170035.1 Teleogryllus occipitalis | reverse complement strand
GACGTGGAGCAGGGGCGTGGAGCGAGGTCGTAGAGCGTGGGGCATGGGGCGCTGGCAGCCGGAGGTGTGGAGAAGCGCAGTGCTAGTGGCGCGAGGCGGGGGGCGCGCGTCGTTTGTCAGGGCGATTGGCGGGCGGCGGCGCGCGCCCCGGCTGTTGCGTCGGGCGGAGTGGCTCGGGGGGGGGGGGCATCCGCTAAGACCATTAACGCCTCCAAAAGGCCACCGATTGACAAAGCTCAGACCAACAACTGTTGCTAGCTCCAATTCAGTCGCAGTCTGGCTGCCGGCTGCAATGATGGGTTGTTTTCCGTAGTTTCTCCGATCGATATCAGATGAGTGCCGGGATAATACCTTAACAAAACCTGAACCACACGTGATCTTTCCTTTGTCTTCCTTGTCCTCTCTTCTCCCCTTGCGTACACACACTTACATTTACATGCATTACACTACCAGACATGTCGGGAGACCATTGGACTTTTTGCGGACTGTAGGGTTAGAAGAAAGAAGGCGATGGAAACCCTAGAAGACAGTGGTAGATTCGAGATACCACGTACTGTCATTTCAATTAAATATTGTCCTTTTAAATTTAGAAGAAATTAACACAGCATGAGCCTATCAAGCGACCTAGCCGATTGGTAAAAGTTGCGAAATCCTTGCAATCGACTTACTTCGGCAATTGCCGATCAACTCGAGCTCTGGGTTTTCGTTAGCATAGAAACATAAATAACTACTTAAAGGTTGGCAGACCAGTCGAGATCTTAAAGCTTGTCCCTGATGGGGGATGGGGCGGCGCTTCGCTGGGGGGGGGGGGGCATAATTGGAAAGCAAAATCCTTGAAGTCGACGTTTAAGACGGCTTCGGATTTCACGTTCCAGAAAGGTAGGATCTCAGCCATCTCTCGGGATTGATCTTGCACCCCGGGAGGATGTCGCACATATTACAGGATTTTCATTGATTGACAAAGGGGACTCTGAACAATGGTTGTCTCTGTATAGTGGTTAAGTAATTGTTCTTTCTTAAATAATGGCTTCGCGAAAGCTCTCACCTAGTTTTTCTTTAGTAAACATAATCGCACATGCGACAGACAAACTGGTTAAATTTGTTTGGATTTTCTATATGCAAATTGAATTTTCTTTCTTCTACTTTCCGTTGAAGGAATCCCTTCCCCCTTCCTCAAATTGGGCCCAGGGTTGCTTCTGAAAGCTCTTGAGTTTTCCATTGCTTTGCTTCTTATATAAGTGGTATGTTTTCGTCATTGATGTTAAGAGATAAAACAGTGTAATTAAGTGAGGTCTGAAATAGTTACAATGTATTATCCCAATGGTCTCGCATTAATGTCTTCATATTCTTTAAGAAAATTGAATTAATTAGCAAGAAAGAAAACAAAGAAAACGCGCAAATTAGTACAGAAAGCTTAAAGATCCGCTTATCCAAGAAAATACAATCAGACTGCTTCAGTTTCTAATGATTCAGATATATCTCTATCTTAATCTTCACTCACAATTTCATGCTACCAATAATGACAAAAAGTGCGTTGGTAATCGTACGGGTAGAGAGTGTTTCAACTATCCGCAGTTCTATATCCCGATGTTTTCAGCTTTGTTTTGAAGCGAAACCCTTTATTTTCTACTGCAATTGAACCTAGAACTTCTAGAAATAAGTTGAAGGAGCCACTAATCAACCGTTACTTTACAGCTGTGAGAAAAAAATAGTTACGATGTCAGCTGTGGGTAAGTTAAAATTTAGGATGTAGTTGCAGAAATACCACACTAGTTAATCACTAACATTAAATCTCTGTATCAGAATACCGCCGTTATTTTAGAACTAGAAGGAAAATATTCAAAAGAAATAAAAACAAACCAATGAGTTCGTCAAGGTTGTAGCCTTTCCCCAACATTGCTTAAAATATACTTGGATGATGTCATCCGAAAATGTAAGAACAAAATTAGCCTAGGAACTGTGCTTAAAAGTGGAGTGTATTTAAAGACACTCCTATTCTCTGATGATCAAATTATAATCCAAGAAAGTATGGATGACTTACAAAGGCCTATTTATCAATTAAACAAAACTTGCAACGGATTAAATCTAACAATTTCAAAAACAAAGACCAAAACAATGGAATTTGTGGAAAAACATCCTATACGCACCAAACTAACTTTGGAAAATACGATGCTGGAACAAGTTAAGAATTTTAAATATTTGGTATATAACATAACGTTCTTGACAGAAGTGGATGTAGATGAAAAAATACCTAAATACCTGAATATATGCAGAACTATTTGACAAACTCTTAACGATAAAACACGCATTCTCTCAAAAACACAAATAGAGAATGAGGATATATAAAGTAATGTCTTTCCCGTCTCTGTTGTTCCGATGTGAATACTAGACTCAGAGGGAGAAAGATAAACAGGCGTTATAGTCTGCCGAATTGAAATTCTTGTAAAATTGTACCAGTCTAGATAAACTCAGAAATGAGGAAATTCTAATAGAAACGTTCAAACAATCTATGACAAGATACAATGATACAGATAGGAATGGTTACAATGCGTGGAAAGGATGGAAGAGACTCGCAATCCAAATCAGGCGTTTCAGTATAGACCTCAAGGCGGAAGAGATCAGGTAACCCGCTAGAAAGATGGAATTCTTAGAAAACGGAACAGGTCATAGACCTATCCTTGAAGTGGAGAAGAAGGAGAAGAAGAAGAACGAGATGAAGAAGAACAAGAAGAAGAAGAGGAAAAGAAGTTGCAGAAATGGCATTTCTCTGGAAGATTTTGAAGGGTAATGGATTGTGTTTCTGAATGCTACAAAGCTGCATTCTGATTTAAGAGCTCACTGTAGAATCTGTCGAAATATACGTAAATAGCTAGGTATTGATTAATTATGCAGGAAATGAACTTTGCTTAGCGATGGATTCAATCAAATCTGAGTGATATGCTGACGCACACAGTCTCCTTCACACATGTTTGCAAAGCGCTTCCTACGAACAGTCGTTTACACTCGAGCATCCATGAAATCAACGACACTCAACGTTGCAAAGCAGATGCTGAGGAGGGGTGGACTAAAATGATCGAACCGAGATGATCACATGGTTCTCCAAACATTCATTTGAGGCTTGACTTTCGGAGCGCTGTTTCGTACTCATTAATGCAAACTGACACCAACTGTCGGACGCATTCAGTAGAACGTGAAACAAATTAACTTAACAGAGCTGTCACATGCTCTACCGTACATCACGGTTGTTATGACATCGGAGCGGACACGCGTGTATTTCACGAAGCGAATTGCGAAAAAGACCCACGAATTGTTTAAATCTTGCGTTCCAAAAGTTACGAGTATTTTGTTTTCGTGTGCGAAGAGTTGGGCGACAGAGGGGGCGCGCTCTGTCTGTGGAATGTCCCCATCTCCGCGCCGCTCTCGGAAAGAGCTACACCGACGAGGGGGGGGAGGGGGTGTGGTGCGTTTGAGCGTTTTATTACGACGCGGCGCGTGCAGCGGCTGCTAATGTTCGCCACAGGGACGCACAGTGGGTAGCATTACCACACACGACCACTTTGGAGACTAGGTTTTCCGATATGATTGATTGATTACTAACGGGCGGATTTTGATGACATGAAATATCACCAGGAATAATCAATAAAATGCTCCTAAAATGTTTTAAAAATGCCCTAAAACCAAAGAAAACAGAGACGCACAGTGGGTAGCATTAACACACAAGACCGCACTGAAGTTTAGGTTTTCCGACATGATTGGTTGATTACTAGGGGGCGGATTTTGTTGACCTGAAAAATCACTAAAAATAATCAATAAAATGCTCTTAAAATGCTTTAAAAATGCCCTAAACCCCTAGAAAAATGACGTGAAAAATACGATTAAAAACAGTTCGGACTCAAGCTGTTGGATATGTTAGTGATGTAATCGAGGCTTTTTGCATTCGTTCGAGTCAACTCAGCTTGAAAACGTTTGGTTTACAGAGTTTTTACCATGAAATCTCTGTTTTTAGTTATCCCGGCCAAATTTTTGTTAAATCGGCCAAACCGGCAATGGTACTGATATTCGTCACAACAATTACATATAACGGCTGTCAAAACAATTTCTGAGCGAAGAATTCGAATAGGCTACTGAGTAATTCTGTGAAGAACATTGGTTTCATCTCGTAAATATTATTCGAAGCAAGTACCATTAAAATGACATCATAATTGATTAAATCAGCAAAAAATGCATTAAAAATGGCGGAAAAAGGTAAAAAAATGACTTATTAATCGAAATCGACAAAAATGCAAAATAATGGTCTATAGAAATGGGTCATTTCGTTTTATTATAACATAAAATGAAATTCTAAACTAAATGATATTGTTTTAAAGTGAAAAGAAAAAAACATACATTTCATTAAAATCTGCTCCCTATTAATACTAGTGATTCCGGGCACGCCAACTTAGAAGGTAATTAGTTCCATAAGTATAGTGCATGCTCTTTTGCTCGTGAGGGGCGGTGCGGTCCCTCTGAAAGCGGAGATCCGGCGCCGACCTACCGTCTGCTAGCGGGCTTTTCCTCAACCAGGTATCTCCCACCAGCGGGTCACCGCCTCAGCCGGAACAAACTCTAACTTCCCGATCGAGCTCTCGGTATGAATGGTAGTGTGTGTAAGGGGGTAGTATAGGACAAGGAATGAGAGGGCAAGATCGCGCGGGGTCCGTGGCTTGTTTGGGAGGGTACTACTCCGGCTATCGTGTGATATTGATGGGAGAAACCACGGAAAACTGTCGCGATCTCTCCTTCCTCTTACGAATCCTATTCTCACATCTTACTAACACATATATGCACTACACTACCACGTATGTCAGGAGTTCCGTCGAATTCTTAATTCTTGCCCCTGCTGGTGGAAGATAGCTAGTTGAGGAGACCCCGGAATTCACTACACATACGTGTTACAGTAATCATCTTAGCAGTTGACACGCAAATAAACATTAACCAATCAATTAATCACTCGAACAGAACGGTCAGTTTCCCACCTGCCATTCAATGCGCGTCGATTGATTTATTGATTCATTGCTACTGATTCCGGACGCGTCAACTACTGAGGTCATTAGTCCCGTAAGTATGTTTTTACATCGGGAGGTGGCGGTGATCTTCCCCCACTGGAAGGCGAGATCCAGCATCGATCTACCGTCCACTCGCGGGGTTTCCCCCTACAAGGTATCTCCCACCAGCGGGGGCACCACCCCAGCCGGGACAAGCTTCCGACCGGTATCCCGGCATGGTGTGGTAGTGTAGTGCATGTTAGTGTCAGTGCATGTGTAAAGGGTGAAGATAGGACAAGGAAGAGGAAGGACAGATTGCACGCGGTCTGAGGCCCGTAAGGGTACTGCTCTGGAAGCAGACCCTAGTGTCGAAAATCCTACCGCCGTCGGGACTCGAATCTATGACCTCTCGTTCAGAGGCACTACAATGACATCAGTTGATGCTCTGAGTCGCTACTCCCGGTCAATACACCTCGAATGACACGTCATTTGCCTCGAATGATGGATCTGGAGGAGAATTCTTGCGGCCGGCTGCTCGGATCTGAAGTTTTCCCTGGTTTCTTCGAACACCAGGCGAATGCTGGAGCAGTACCCTACTGAACGGGCCACGGACCGCGCGCGATCTGTCCTTCCTCTTCCTTGTCCTATCCTCTCCCCTTACACACACACACTTACATTAACATGCACTACACTACCACATATCCCGGAAGATCGGTCGGGAGCTTAGAGCTTGTCCCGGCTGGGGCGGTGCTCCGCTGGTGGGAGAGTCCTGGTTAGGGGGAAACCCCATTAGCCGACGGTAGGTCGGCGCCGGATGTCGCCATCCAGCGGGGAAAGATCACCGCCATCTCGCGAGAAAAAAACATGCACTACACTAACGGGACTAAAGACCAGAGCAGTTGACGCGCCCGGAAACATGAATCAATCAATCAATCGAATGATGGAGCTGAAGAGATCTAACCGTGGCTGAGGACGGACACTCGCAGGTTACCCGATTACTTTGTTTAAGATGTATACCCCCTTTTTTTTGTGTTTTGGTAGGTTTCCGTTTTCTTCCAATTTTTTAAAATTAAAGATTAGAGATGTCACAGCCAGCAGTATTCTCTTTTATGTTGAGAATAAGGTAGATTACAAAGCTTTCAATCTTATTCGCAAGGCTCGCTTTTACGAAAGCTAATAAAATCAATGCCAATTTTTCAGCGTTTCTGGCATCATTTTGAATCTACAAATATTTCTTCTCGAAATATTAGTTTTACACATTGAGAGGGTGGTAAATTTTTGAAGGATTAATTATTTTCGTCGGTGTTCTCCTTTTGAGCTGCTTATTTTCCAGTCTTAGCATTACCTACATACAACCATTACAATGTACCGCAACTGACTTTAGCTGCAAATAGCACGTAACAGACATTACTTGGCTTTTGCTGGGCTTGGTGTAACGGTTAGCTTATCGGGCTGTAATACCCAAGCTCGCAAGTTCAACCCAATTGAAGTATTTTTAATGGCGAAAAAATCCTTCATACGCCTTTCCTCGGAGGAGAAGTAAAGCCGCCTGTCCCATGAAGTAGATTCACAGCATGTAAAAGATCAAGACTAAAAAAATTTCTGAGCGAAATTCAAATCACCTGCTTCGTCGCCCAAGTAATACCTTCTTTCTCCGCTAGATGATGAAAGTAGCGTAGCGAAATTTGAGTGGTCAAACGGAAGAGTAGACCTGAGTCTCTCCGCTTGAAATAAGGCATCATTGAATTGAATTAATTCAACAGCTCGTTTGTAAGTCATATACCTTCTCGTGTCTCATTTAATATCATCAATGCTTTAGTACTTGCTTAGCGACGCGTGCTGAAGTCAAGTTTGTGTGTTGTTATTTTGCTCTACGACATTTCGAGCCAATGTGCCTGGTAGCGGGTGGTTTGCACTGAATACAGCGGAGCACAGGGCAGCGGTCGCACACGTTCATGAGTGGAAGATAAAGAGAGGCAATGGGTTACCCGTTGAGGGTGTACTTAGACGGAGCAAAGTACGCCATATTCCCAGTAGATACATACACATACGATACCTGGAAGTGAAGGACTCGCGGGAACTTTTCCCTTGATTCACTGTGATGAGAGGTATAGAATAAAGTGCAGGGTGCTGGCTGAAATGAAGTTTGCAGAATGTAATGTTTTATCTAAATTTTAAAGGGTAAAGCGTAGTTTTAAAATATTGAATGTTGTTTGAAAAATAGTAAAAATTTTGTAAATTAAAATTTTCGAAAAATTTAGTAAAAATAATAATAAAAAGCAACGTAGTACCATTAGTAAATATTTTCACATTAGCAAAGCACTGAAGTGTAAACACTAAGAAAAAGACACAAGGATACCTCTCCTTACATATTAAGTGTATAAATGACCTTATTTACATATTTTTCAGTGAATTAAAGGAAAATCATTTCATTTCTTCAGCGCTTTCACCATGCATTTTGAACTTTAAATTATTTTTAGGAAACTTTCAACTCAGATGTTGGCTTATTCGTAAAGTAAAGAAATTTGTTTCATAATTATAATATAAATAACTTTTCAGATAAAGAACAGAGAGAAGAAGATTATAAAATATAATCATTAAACGCTTAATTATGAAAGATAATAACATTATTGATCCCTAGAATTAGGACTTAATAAAGGCCCAGAAGAAAAAGGAAAGCAATTTTACCTATTATTAGCTAAAGCTAAAGGCTGTTAACGAGAGCAGTGATTGAAATGTATTGCAAAACACAAACGTTCCTTTGTTGTATACTACATTTCGTCCTATGTTTTATTTCACTTTATTCTTTCTTTAAAATTGCAATTATTTAATAAACGTATCGCGTTAGCTGTTTTGGGATTTAAGTATTACTCATTTGCACAGAAAGAAAAACGTGCAGAAATGACAACACAATATTCATATTATTGCGTTTCGAGGAATATAAAAGCTGAAAACGGATCGTACAAATTTTATTATTAGATTAGAAATGGGTGATATGAAGTAAAAACACAAACTTTTCTTAGTTTTTGGATATGTTATAAATTATTTCTATATTCGTAATGTTATAATAATAATAATAATAATAATAATAATAATAATGAGTAATTATACTAGAAAATAAATATATTTTCTAAAATCTAAAGAAAATATTAAGGCGTATGAACCAAAATATAAATTTGCGATAAGCCACTTTTATAAATATCTATAACATGCCTACAATCGGACAATTGTGAATATAAATCTCCAAGTTTCTGTTCACAATTTATATTTATTCGCTCGTGAACCAACAAAAATTGTTTGATAGTCGCATTGTCACTTACGAAGAACATATGTTTGTCTTCCTCGTCGCACACGCACCGCTTCACTCTCGAAGAAAAGTATGAGTGATTGAACACCGTTTCCCTCTACAAGGGAAACCGAGACACCCCAGGACCACTAAAAAGAACTCGAGATCCATTTTGTGAGGAGTGCAAACACGACCGCTGCACATCAATGCGATCCCGGTGACACGGGGGCGTTAATGGGCCTCGACTGGACGCCCAGAAGGGCTCCGACCACGCCCCCAGCGTCCTTCGCCCTTCGGCCTATCGCCCTAGGCGGACACCGCCGACGAGGGAGGCACGGTGTGGCGCCGATCGAATAAAACCGGGCCGCGCTTTCTGTCGCGTGTTCAGCGGAATTCCATAAGCCAAATAAAACTGTTGCCGACCGCCGCCGCCAGGTGCGCGAGCGCGCGCGCGGGCCCGTGTTGTCGCGGACGGGAAACGCCGCTGCGGTGTCATAAAACCGGGCGTGCTCAATCAACAAGATTAATGACGTGTCAGAAGCGCGCCGCTGCAGAATGCATGCAAAATCCCTCCCGGGCGCCTTCTGTCCGCGCATTACACGCCAGATTAACTCTCGCGCCGTCCGGGAAACAGAGAGGTGGGGCGGGGAGGGCAGGGCGGGGATAGGGCGGAGTGAAGTTGAGCGTGGCGGGGCGGGGCAAAGTGTGACGGGACGAGGAAGAGAACTGCGGGGAGAGGGACGGGATTCAGATGGGTAGAGGCGGGGGCGGAGGTCAGCGAGGGGCGGGGACGGAATAGAAGAGGGAGAAGGGGGCGGGGCAGAATGAAGGAAAGGTTCCCGGCACTTGGGGACGGGGGAGCGGAAAGAACGAACTCAAGGAGCCACTCAAGTGCTGTCTAGGCGCATCCTAGCGGAAACGCACCTGCACAAACACGGTGCTCTCAGATGCGGTTTACATGTTTACACTACACCTGCATAATTTCATACTACACCTCTTAAAGGTTGCGGGGCATAATAAGTTGTGGTTGGCACGGTAAAGTCCTTATATTCCGCATGTGCTTTACTTGCAAATACTGCATATTGTACTGTACATTAAAAAATTGTACTGGAAGGTCACAGGACGCGCTTTCACGACTTTTACGTTATGGAGAGTAAGGCTTCTAGCATAGTTATCATATTACAACATTTAATGGTTTTTAGTTAGAGGCAATAATGAAAGAGACAGATATTTTATTTAAAATTAGGTATAAAACGTATGCACCTCTTTATGCTATAAAACACCCAAAACACGATCGTAAAATAATTAAAATATAACAATGAGATACAAATGTTCTGCAAAAATGAAAATATTTGAAGCAAAAAAAAAAGAATTCATAGAACAGATAAGGCCAAAATAACTCAAGAATAAAATATTAATAGTGATTTGATATTGATTTTTAAGTATCTTTTCTGAAGATTGATATATTGAAAAGACCAGTAATATCTCCAAAAAAAGCATTATAGTATTTAATTTCCAAAACAGTATTTTTAAATAAACTTAAGTTTTGCTATTCCATTTACTACAATAATAACTATTTTATTCTGCACATATGATCAGGAAAAGATATAGACACTAATAAAAAGTGCTAAACTATCATCATATTTTCTTGTTGATTGAAGGTAAAAGTAACCCGTAATTTTAAAATTACAAAAAGAAGATTTTAGGTATTCAGAATCTCATAACATGCTGTGTGGAGAACGGATTATCTACTCAGGCTTCACAAATCTCAGTCAACATTCCATCAGCAGGGCACCGCCCCAGTCGGGACAAGCTCTAAGCTCCCGACAGATCTCCCGCAGTATGTGGTAGTGTAGTGCATGTTAGTGTAAGTGTGTGTCTAAGGGGTGAGGATAAGACAAGGAAGAGGAAGAAAACATTGCACGTGGAGCGTGACCCATTTGTTAGGGTACTGCTCCAGCATTCGTCTGGTGTTGATCGTAGAAACCACGGAAAACTACCGATCAGAGCAGCCGGCCGCTAGAATTCTCCTCCACACAGCGACCGAATTCGACCTAGCTGAAAAGCTAGTGTCGAAAATCCTACCACCGTCAGAACTCGAACCTAGTACTTCCGGTCAGAATTACCGCAGTGACATCAGTTGATACCTTGATCCACCTCTCCTGGTTGCTATTTAACGTTTTCCCTTCATTTTAATACTAACATATTTTAAATTCATAATTTTCTTTTATGCGCTACATTAACCCATGTAATCGCTGCTCGTTTTTAAGGGCACTTACACACAACGGCTCAATTCGACCTAGCTGACAATGTGTCTAAAATCCTACCACAGTCGGGACTCGAACCTAGGACCTTCCGGTCAGAGGGATTGCAGTGACATCAGTTGTAGCCCTGAGCCACCTCTCCCGGTTTAGCACATCGACTTGAGTGGAGCGCGAAAAGGGGGCGTGGCCCTGTCGGGGATGAGCGAAGAGCCGCGGGCTGTAGCGGGGAGAACGGTACGGACCTCGGCTGGATGGCTCTCCGGTCCGAGCCACGCCGAGCGGGGGTGTCGGAGGTGGTGGGAGTGGGGGTTGTCGGGGTGACGGGTGTGGAGGGGATAGCTGGTATGGCGGGTGTGACGGGGGTGGCGAGGGAGGCAGGGTGGTGAGGTGACGGTGGTGGCGGAGGTGGTTGGAGTGTGGGCGGCGAAGGGCGGGGTAGCGGGGGTGGCAGGGTGGCGGAGGGGAGTGACTGGAGTGTTGGGTGTCGGTGGTGGCAGGGATGGGGGATGGTGGGGTGTCGGGGTGGTGAGGGTGGCGGGATGGCGGGGGTGGCGGGGATGGCCGGGGTGGCGGGGATGGCCGGTGTGGTGGGTGTGACGGTGGCGGGTGTGACGGGGGCGGCTGGGGTGGCAGGGTGGTGAGGTGACTGTGGTGGCGGTGGAGGCGAGGGTGGCGGGGTGGCGGGGTGCGGGGTGGCGGGGTGGCGGGGTGGCGGGGTGGCGGGAGTGGTGGGTGTGGTGGGGTTGACGAGGGTGGCGGAGGTGGCGGGGGTGGTGGGGGTGGAGGGGGTGGCGGAGGTGATGGGTGGCGGGGTGACGGGTGTGGGGAGCGGAGGTGGGCGGGGCTGCCCTGGGCGTCGCGGCGTCTCCAGGCGTGGGACGCAGATGGATGGGCTTGCGGTGGGGGGGGGGGCGCCAGCGGAACGCCCTTCGCGGCGCCTTTCATCCACTGGCCACTCGGGGACACGTCGCCCGCCGGGCGCGCCTTGTTTGCTGACCGGCTGGCTGATTGAACTTTTCTTTTACGTCCACCCCCTCCGCCTATACTTTTTCTCACACAGAATATTTCGAGGTTCTTCCTCTTTCCTGGAGGAATTGAGATCTAGTATGTAGATACATAGTTGGATACATAGATAGATACATTGATAGTTCGTTAGATCGATAGTTAGTTAGATTGACCGTTAGTTAGATAGTTAGATGGATGGTTAGTTAGTTAGATAGTTATATACTTAAATATTTAAATAGATAGAAGCCTTATTCTACAATTGGGCAGATGTTGCCCGGTGGCATAATGCAGAACCTTGAAAGTACAGTCACAATCTATATATATAAAAGAAAGTCGTATTAGTTACACTATTTATAACTCAAGAACGGCTGTACCGATTTGGCTGAAAATTGGTGATCAGGAAGCTTAGAGCCAGGAGACGGACATAGGATACTGTTTATCCCTTTCTACAGCGTTCCTGTGTGAGAACGCACGTTTTTGCACGAACGCAGTGCAGCAAAGATAGTACAGTTTCTCACAGTGAGTGCGACGCGAGAAAAAGATGGGATCGGCTGTTACGGCGGAACAGAGTTCGCCGGGTCAGCTAGTTATTAATAAAACTAGCTGGTGTACCCGGCGTTGCTCGGGTTTATAGTAAATTATTAGTCAGGGAGAGGAATTCCATTTTTTCATACTCTGCGGTGGGGCCTACTATCTCTTTTGTTGTATCCCTTCTCCGCCCTGCTCCTCCTTGCCATGCTCTGCACGGCCACGCTTCGATAGCCCTGTCTTCTCTTCACCTCCATTTGGAAATTTCCGGTCTACCTCGCTCACTTTTTCACAAAAAATTATATTTTTCTTATTTGGGCTTCCAGCTCCTAAACTTCCTTCACTTTAAAACTAAAAACAATAAACAATTGTAAACTACAGAATAAAATACTTGTAGACTCACGTATATTTTGTGTTTTTTTTGTGGAATTTCACATATTACTTCCAATACTGTCAATAAATTGTCACATTGTAAAACTTACTCTTTTTTATATTTTGTCTTCTCTTGTATTCATAAACAAATATTCGAACTTGATCTTTCAAATCGTGACCTTAAAGGGACTGACTGTTTTAAGCAAAGTTTAACATGCCAGAGTTCTCGCACGGAGACGCTAGAAGATAGATATTGAATATGAATGTATATGCCAAAACGTAAGTGACGAATCATAATCATTAAAATAAATGAAAGTATCAATATTGAACGTAATTGCCAGTATTTATAATTATTTTGAAGACGAAAAATATAAGTTTAAACTACGTGTAGAACACAACTTTATTTTTTTATGTAAATCAATTAATCATAACATTAAAGCATGAGAACAATACTGATCCATCAACATGTACATTGTGGGTACACACTAAATTGACAATCTTCTGAACAAAACCATATTAGCTTCATTATTTGATCTCAAGTGCTATATATTGAGGATCTTGAAATGTGAATAACAGAAACCAATTCATGTGTTGGAAGCAATTGCAATGCAAAATAATAGCACAGATTATTCTCAATATGTAAGTGATCATTGCTTAATTACATACTACTGCACTAATCTTCTGCACATAATGAAGAAAAAATCAACTGGATGAAACCAAAACATACAAACATTTTACATTTTACCAATTTGAACATGAGAACTGTGTAAATAGTCAAATTGTGAGTGCTATTGAAAAGAAACCCTACTACGTAGATAATTATTTACATTTGCATCCCTCCTTGCAGTATTATTTTCAATAGTGCGAGTGAGTACTTCAGCAAGTCGCACTTCTCTTAATAGCCGTTTCAAAACGTTTATAGACTGCCCATCTATTCGCACTTGTATAATATGTTTTGACAACTTGACACTCGCATTGTTTTAAGAAATTCAATGTTTACAAATTTCAGTAAAAGAAGAGGTTGTTTAGAAATGTATACGATATCTATATATAATACATTGTAGATTACTGTATATTCTGTACTATATATTATTGTACATTGCACTTTCTCAACCTACCTCAATTTCTGTACAAATTAAAACTCCAATGTTTTATAGCCACTTTGTACATACCACGGATTAAGGATAATGCATGTACCTTGTCATTTTTACCACTTTAGTTACCGATTTCTTACAAATATTCCACCAGTGTTCAGAACTAACAAATCACCACCATTCATACAGGGACATTACATAACCTTATTCAAAGTCCAATGAATCTCGTAATAATTCTGGACATTGATGAAACCAGTAGTAGATCTCAGACGTCATCCTGTGGTGGCGCACAGCTTAACTATTGACATTGATGTGCTCTTGAATCTGTGATGTAAAGCTATGCCAAAAATGTCGAAAAAAGTAATTATTTTGTAAATATATTACGGTTTATGGTTGTAAATCATAGCCTATAGTACTCCAGACCTTTAAAGAAAGTTAGCACAAAAGTTTCATCGGCATTGGTTCAGTAGATTCAGAGATTACCGCGTTGGAAGACAATGCACTTCTGTCTTTATATATTAGTATAGAATAGATATAGATATAGATATAGATATATAGATTACAAATAAAAGAATAATGTATAAAATAATCAATATAAAAACAAATTATATTTGTCATTACCTAGACATGCAGATGGCATTTACATTCCTATTCTAGAAATAAAAATTCATATATACTAACATATAGATACGAACATATTACACAATTATGAATACATACATACATACAACCGTACACGCGTACTTACATACACAGACGAAGGAACCCTATCATACACACCAGCCTGCACCTATTCACTCATATTCAGACAACCATTGATAAACATTTTTACCTAATACCACATTGTAATAACAAACAATACGTCTAATAATTATTACATTCCTAATACGAAAAACACTCGTTACTACAAATAAATAGATATCAACCTTTTTGTCAGAATAGCCTGTAGAAAGATGTTTTCGACTAGCGAAACCAACAGAAAAAAATGAAATCACATCACTTCACTGCACCGCATACTTACCTAAATATTTACTGTTCAATTCTTTTTAACTGTAAACTACATTTAATCGCATCTTTCACTTCATTTCTCTATAGGTTTTCACCCTATTGACAAATTTCCTATATTTTTTCTAAAACTTCGCGCTGAGCAAGTAAAGGGCTCAATTATACGAGTATATCAATGTGCGAGGCGGAAGGCAGCGGTGTTATTTTAATGGCAGGTTGCGGTGATTATTCGTTAGTAGAATGCCAATACACAGGTGGATAGGTAAAAAAGAAGTTATATTCCGCAAATATTCCTCAATACACATCATGAATAGATGTTTCGAGTTGTGTACCCCATCGTCAATGCTTCCTAAGCGACATGGTACAAACCACGCCTTTTTAGATGTGTATACTATACTGCGGTTCATACAGAGCTGCCTTTGAATTACACTTAAGACCCGTCACCACGGTGACATTATGGCACGGTTTTTCGCGTCTTTCTCGGTCGTGCCCCTAGAGTCGCTTCATTTGCAGCACTGCTTGATACGGTCGCGAGCATGCGACACCTAGCGGCACGACTGAGAAAGAGGCGATAAAACTTGCCATAATGCCACCGTGGTAACGGGCCTTGATTGGAATTGAGAAGCAGCTCTGTACAAACCGCAGTATAGCCTAGTTTCTACCCACATTTTACGATGGGGGGTATTTAAGACGATGTTTTAGAAATTACTAACGGGCCTTGAGTGGAATTGAGAGGCAGATCTGTAAAAACCGCAGTATAGCCTAGTTTCTACCCACATTTAAAGAGATGTAGGTTTCGCATTTTACGATGGAGGGTATTTCAGACGATGTTTTAGAAATTACTAGTGGCGCAAGTTTCGACTTGCACCAAAGACTTGATACCAGCATTAAAGTTAGAAAAATTATATTTTCATTAGACATTGCAATATATGTTTTTGATATGTCGAATTTCTTCCAATCATTCTTAAGGATGAGGTGGTTGAGTATGACGTAAGTGGAAAGTATGAAGTATGTGATATTTTAAGACTTTATATAATTTAAAACCTGCTTTTTATTTTAAAATGTCGCAAAAATAATATTTTTACCGAAGTCCCTTTCGTAGAGGACCTCCTATTGACAAAGAGTTCAAATTGTGTTGTTTTTCAGGCTGATAGGCCGTGGATTAATGAAAAATGTTTGGTAAAGAACGTCTTGACAGACTGACACTGATAAGATCAGTCAGAACGTAATGTTCAAATAATTCATGACCCCCCCTTTAAACTTATTAACATCACTAAATTTTTTCATGATATTTCCTCCAGAATGAATTGTCGTCACATGCAGTATATACAAGCCTTACAAGCTTGTATACGAAAATAAATGAAAACAATAGTACATTGGGACTTTTACGAAGAAGATAAAACAACGTACGATATTATTTAATACTTGATTGCTCATGAACCTCGATTTAATGGCTTTGATTGATATTTCTCCATTCTCGTGTAGTAATAAGATATCTTAAAGTATTTATTTACGAAATAAGTATTGTAACTCATAATTATGAATATACCCTCTGCAAATATGTCTATATGTATCAGAAATTACACTCGCAATTTGCACTTATGCTCTAGCATATGCAAGGCCTCCTATGTTTGTGTTCATGGTATTCCATTAAAATTTTGTAAGTCTCAAGAATTAAGTAAACATTTGGCTAAGCACCCAGAATTTCTCTTATTAATTTTTGATACACTGATAAGTAAACATTAAATCAGAAAATTGAACGAAACCATTTTACTTAAACGTTTGTTGTAGTATCGATTCCGATAGTAATCGATTTGTTCCATGGATCACGAATTCATCCCTGCTGAGAATGATTTTCATTCAGCAACACACAGATTCTACGTCTTTGCATATGGATTGGACATGGACGAGGAGAACGTGAAAGTATACAACCATAACGCTCGAGTGAACACCGTGGCTTGTTTGCGCAACTATAAGATGGTATTCAAAAGACAGTCCTCGAGATGGCAAGGCGCTATTGCCAGTATTGACACCAAAGACGGAGAATCCGTATGGGGCCTTGTTTGGGAAAACGACGACATAATTCTACACAGCAATGTTCAGGAAGGGCCAAAAGTGCTGTCGTACGTAGAGGTGGAAACAATTCAAGGGCGAAGAATAGTTTGCCGGACTCCGCAGATCGCCGAGGTTTGTGAACAAGATGACGAGTTGAATCCTGAAGATACGGCTCATGAGCACCTTCCTTCTCGCACTTACATCATGTATATGTCCCAAGCAGCTCGCAAGGCACGTTTGCCTGCACCATACATCACTGAATTGGAAACTCTGGAGACCAACAAGAAAGTGGTTTTAGACTGGGGTGGAACGTCAGACGAAGACAAGTTTGGAAGTTCCGATAAATATAGGCCTTGTTATGGAAGGTAGAGAAACAGTACGTATTGTAAGTTAGTACGCTTTTATTTCTCATAAACGTTTTGATTAAAACTTCAATAAATAATTATTTATACAATTAGACACGAATGATAATCTAATTATCTCTTCATCTAACATCTGCAAACTTGTTGGGAAATGTATTATACTACTTTTCTCATTTAATTACTAATTGATTAGCGATTTAATAATACTTAATAATTAATTTAGAACATATGAATAATCTGAATATATCCATATATTGTTTAACGTATCTAAACAAAACTGTAACTTGATTTGAGTGTTTTTGCAATAAAGTGTCAAACAATTATTCCTCTTTCATGATCATCATCATTTTCATCTTTTTTGTCCCTCAAGCTTAGACCGGTTGGTTCAATGCACTAGAAGTCGATCCATCAGAAGGTGAAGGTGGATCATTAAATTGGCTTCAATTGTATATGAATGACAGAATACAATAAGACCCAGAATTTGTCACACAATTTCGTAGCATGTGCAAGTATAGAGGTAGTTATGTATTGCTGAAAATAATCGATGTTGATATTTTGATTTCAATGCTCTTATTGAAGGAGGGAAGATAAACCAAAACCAGTTATTTTTTCAAAACTTTTTTTCTGTTGGTAAACAACACAAGCTAGCGTATAGAACATTCATAGGATTTCTACAAACATTTATATTCCCTGATTGATTTGGCTCGATAAAACCCTGCCAATTAGAAAATTAATCTTTTAATTTTGGAGGCGCTTTCACGAAATGTCAACAAATTTTTGAAATTTTAACAAAATTGGTTAAAATATATCAAAAATTTTATGTAAAATTTTTACTAGAACTTTTTACGAGCAAAGTAAGCTTATAAAGAAGACGCAAGTCCAGTTAACATCTCTGAATTTTCGAAAATTACAAATGCTTCGAATATTTTGAACACTCTCCTACAACATAGTTATTAAACGTAGATATTGTTTTCAATGAAATCTATTCTTGAAAAGAATCTTAAAATGGTGTAATGCACAGTTTTTCAAGATGTGTAATTTTTAATGAAATCCCAGCAATTAAAAAATTAATAAATAATATTTTATCTGGAATAGTACCGTATTTTACTTTCTTGTATACGTTAGAATGTACGGAGCAATATTATAAAAGAAAGAATTATCTCTTGGTCACCTAGGAAACTGGGTAGTTGAAGAACTTGACACCTACACCGATTGGTTTGGTTTGTTTTTTTCGTGTTTCCGGGCGCGTCAATTGCTTTGGTCATTAGTCCCGTTAGTGTAGTGCATGTTTTTTCTCGGGAGATATGGGTGGTCTTCCCCCACTGGATGGCGAGATCCGGCACCGACCTACCGTTGGCTAGTGGGGTTTCCCCCTAACCAGGACTCTCCCACCAGCGGGGCACCGCCCCAGCCGGGACAAGCTCTGAGCTCCCGACCGGTCTCTCGGAATATGTGGTAGTGTAGTGCATGTTAGTGTGTGTGTGTGTCAGGGGGAGAGGATAGGACAAGGAAGGGGAAGGAAAGATCATATTGCTGAGCTACACCTACGCGATATGAGAGGAACGCGAAGTTACTAATCATTGGGAATGTCTTCAGAGAAGGCAGCAAGAGTGTCTGCTAGGTGTTTTAGGCGTCGATAGATAGTGGCTGGGAAGAGGTTGGGGTGAAACCATAAAACTAGCCCCGATTCAAGAGAACAGGAAACTAAATGTATGAGAGAGGCAAGTGCATTTAGTAGCACCATTAGTAACGTTCTCGTAATCTTATGTGTATCCGAAGTAGTATACAGCCTATAGAAAAAGTTATGTAATGCTTCGGGAAATCGGTTTCAAGGTTTCAAAGGAAATCTTGACGCGGTTTGAGGCCCTGCGGTATCGAAAAAGTATGTATTTTTTACGTCCATCGATCCATCCGCCCGTCTGTCGGAAAGTGAACAACACTAACGCCTAAACTACTTACTAGAATGAATTTCGCCAAAATGAATATTTCGTTGCTAATCTAAACTGGTTCAAAAGCCTGAAATTTTGAAAAAATCGTTGAATTTATTTGAAATCGGGGTACATTTGGAATATTCCCTGGAATATTTTAAAAAGTTCCTGAAAAAGGACTCCACATTTTTTCTTTCAATTTATTATAAGAATAAAGCAAAATACACTTATAAAGATGCCGTAGGTGAGATTTTAACGAATACCCCTGAATCTTGGAATTGAATGTTAGAATTGAAAAAATTTAAAAATTTTTTCGAAGTTTTCAATTTTATTTCACGATTCCACCATTTTCACGTACAGTACTTGACTGTGTTTCCCTCAGCACTACAATACTTTCTCTATTTTGCGTAAGGAGTTGGCGAGAAAGATGACTCTGCAATTTTCGAAAATTCAAAAACTTCAATGAAAATCGAATCAAACATTTTATTTTTATTGGGTGTTCTTACAATTACAAAATTTAAGATAAAGATTTTTTTTAAAGAAATCTTTTCTTCAAACTCATATCTTTAAATGAAATCATGAAGAATTTTTTCAAAACATGCGTTGTTTTCGCGTAATTCTGCATGAAATTAAGGCAATTTTATTGACAAGATTTTCCCCAAAACGACTTAGTAAATAGTGGCAAATACGGCATCTCAAAAACAACGGACAGTGGCACGTCATAAAATTGGCGCAAGTCCAAATTCCGTTGAATTCTTCAAAAATTCCAAAAGTTACAAATAATGCGTGAAAGTATGTGTGGTTATTGCACCACAAGGATTTTGAGATTTCCTGGAAGCAGATTTGTATTTTCCAGACGACTACGGGATCAAAATTGCCATTTTCCCGGGCATGATCACCTAACGTTCTCTATTTACGAAGTAAGTGCGAGAAAGTAATAATAAGGAAAGTAGAGGGAAGCGGAAATGTTTGTGCTCGGGGGCTTGGACGATGATGTTTAATGGGACACATGTCGTGTATACTCCGATTTAAAGATAGTGGCACTTCAAGTTCACGACCTGGAAGGAGTGGGGGACATTGTCATCCAATCGAGAGCTCCAATACCAAATATTGAAGTCGTATTGAAGCTCCCGATTAGACGGCAGTGCCCCTCTCCCCGTCCAGCTCATGACCTTCAAGTGTCTCTATGCTTCGCAGTAAGTAGCTGTGCCATTGTATAAGTCTATGCGATGATTGATTGATTTTTTGTTGATTGTGTTTCCGGGCGCGTCAACTGCTCTGGTCATTAGTCCCGTTAGTGTAGTGCATATTTTTTCTCGGGATATGGCGGTGTTCTTCCCCGCTGGATGGCGAGATCCGGCGCCGACCTACCGTCGGCTAATGGGGTTTCCCCCTAACCAGGACTCTCCCACCAGCGGGGCACCGCCCCAGCCGCGACAAGCTCTAAGCTCCCGACCGGTCTCCCGGAATATTTGGTAGTGTAATGCATGTTAGTGTAAGTGTGTGTGTAAGGGGAGAGGAAACGACAAGGAAGAGGAAGGTCAGATCGCGCGCGGTCCGTAGCCCGTTTGTTAGGGTACTGCTCCGGCATTCGCCTGGTGTTGATCGGAGAAACCACGGAAAACTACCGATCAGCCGGCCGCTAGAATCTTCCTCCTGACAGCGACTAAATTCGACCTAGCTGAAAAGGTAGTGCCGAAAATCCTGCCGCCGTCAGGACTCGAACCTCGGACCTCCCAGTCAGATTGAAGTCGTATTGAAGCTCCCGATTATATGGCAGTGCCCCTCTACCCGTCCAGCTCATGACGTTCAAGTGTCACTATGCATCGCAGTAAGTAGCTGTGCCATTGTATAAGTCTATGCAATGAGATGAACCGACTCATAATGAAACACAATACGTCCACCGCAAACCATTGTCACTTCATTAATTTTTTTATATGATTTCCAGAGCTACCACAGTACTGTTGAGTTTGCAAGCGAATGCCCTCTTAACCCTCCACCGCACGCGACATTGCTACTGCACGCGGAGAGGCTGAAAGCAGCGCTCTTTCTTCCCTCGCTCCTTGGGCTGCGGCCGCTCGCGGGGAGGGGCCGTCGGAGGAGTTAATGCTTTAATTGGGCGTGCGGATCATGGCGGGCGATTGCCATCTGCGCAGCGGGCGGCGTATCGCGGGCGGCATCGCGGGCGTTTTACCCCACGACCGCCCGCCCGCCCGGGCGAGGGGGCGAGCGGCTTTGGGCGGCAGCGGAGCGGAAGGCGGACCCGCGTCGCCCTCCTCGCCCCGGCACGCGAATGACACCGCAGTCGCGGGCGGGGCGGGGAGCCGCCGGCGGAGGGTGGGGGAGGAGAAGGATAAGACGGGCGAGGCGGGTTGAGATGAGCGGTAGGGGCAGGGTGGACGGAGCGGGACGGCCAGAGTGGGGTGAGTGGAGTGGGGGTCAGAGCGGGCGTCTCGGGAATGGGGGAAAGCAGGAAGGGAAGGGGCACGGCTGGTGGTGGGCAGGGAGGAGTGGGGTAAGGCGGATGAAGCGGGATGAGCTGAGCGGAACGGACGGGGTGGGCGGAGTGGTAGGAGAAGAACGGGCGTCAAAGTGGGTTGAGCGGGGCGGGTTGAGCGGGGCGGGTTGAGCGGGGCGTGTTGAGCGGGGCGGGTTGAGGCGGGGCAGGTTGAGCAGGGGCAGGTTGAGCAGGGCGGGGCGGGGCAGGTTGAGCGGGGGGCAGGTTGAGCGGGGGCAGGTTGAGCGGGGCAGGTTGAGCGGGGGCAGGTTGAGCGGGGCAGGGTTGAGCGGGGCAGGGAGGCGGGGCAGGTTGAGCAGGGGCGGGGGGGCAGGTTGAGCAGAAGGGCGGGTTGAGCCGGCGGGTTGAGGCAGGGCGGGTTGAGCAGGTTGAGCGGGGTGGGGGCGCGGGAAAGGTTAGGTGAGCAGGGCATTGAGGCGTGGTGAGCGGGGCAGGCGGGTTGCAGGGGCAGAGCGGGGCGGGTTGAGCGAGGGAGTTGGGTCGGGCAGTTGCGGGGCCGGTTGATATTGTCTCGGGAGTGGGTTGAGCAGGGCAGCGTTGAGGCGGGGCGGGCGGGAAAGGAGGTGCGGGCATTGCGTGCGAGGCGGTTGGGCGGCAGAGCGGGGGGACGAGCGAGTGGGTCGGGCAGTTGTTGCATATTGTCTCCTCGTTCTCGCTTTGTGCGCGCCGTCAGGAGTGCTGTAGATTGCGAACGCATTCCGTTACTCCTCACCTGAGAGGGGTTTTGCTGTGTAGCCTAGCAGAATAATTCGATAATC
>BLKR01005729.1:54848-73649 GCA_011170035.1 Teleogryllus occipitalis | reverse complement strand
GTGGGAGAGTCCTGGTTAGGGGGAAACCCCACTAGCCGACGGTAGGTCGGCGCCGGATCTCGCCACCCAGCGGGGGCAGATCACCGCCATCTCCCGAGAAAAACATGCACTACACTAACGGGACTAATTACCGAAGCAGTTGACGCGCCCGGAAACACGAAAAAATCAATCAATTACGAGAAAAACAGTTGAAAATGGTGGGACGTGCTGCGGAGAGAAGTGTATTTTGTGCATGTTTTCAAAATTCTGTGATCCCTCCCGAAGCTGTATACTAGCTGAATTACGAATACAGAAAGAAATGAGCGTTTTTTGCAAGGATTGATAACAAAATATTCGCTCCAATGTAATAAAATTGATTTTCAACGGTAAATCAGCTATAAATTTTTACAGGCTCTTATCCCTCATCATGTCCTTCATGAAGGAATAATACTTCCTGCTGCGACACCACGGAGAACGATAATTTGAACAATTATATTTCCCACTGAATTCGAGACGACGTGCACAGATAATGAAGTGACATTTATGTTCAGAAGTATAACAATTGGCCATCTATTGCTGTCCCCTTCTGAATTCTGAACGCGTAGCGTAGTGAACTCAATTTCGAGTTCAATTGATTTAAATGGACGTTCCATTTGAGGTTTGACTGAATTGAAAAATGAAAAATTTTGTTACCTTAACATTAGTCAATGGTACACCGTTCATTTTCAATGGAGTACAGAGTTGTTTATTTGAAATGGACCTCCCGATTGGTCTCCAGACACGTGCGGTAGGGTAGTGCATGTAAATTATATGTGCGTGTTAAAGGGGAGAATTGGGACAACGATGAAGAAGCAAAGCAGGCAACTCCAAATAACCAATCATATCCGAATAACTTTCTTAAATATTTATCTTTCGAGGATGAAATGATCAAAAACGAGCAAGAAATTAAGAACTTTTCTCTTAAAAGAAGATTCAGGATAGTTTTTACGAACTATAAAGATGAGGAAATCACACTGCAAACTTTACGCCATCAAAAAGTACTTTTCAGACAGCCACTAGTAAAATTGACGCACGACTTTTAGAGCATGTACAGTTAATAGTTCAATTTTTAGTACTAATGCTAAAAGTGAGAAGATGTTCAAATGTTCAGATAAAATCGTAAATGCAACAAAGAAAAGAAAATACTTTCGTCTGATCAGCAACACCTTATCTTAATATAACATGACTTAACTTAACATACAATTAAACGATTTGTACCTGTTATGTGTGAGTTGAATTCAAATAAAAGGAAAGTCAGTAAGTTTGTCTTAAAATGGTGTATGAAATGTAAATCTCTGGCCTTTTTAAATTTATTATAATTTTTTTCTTCATCTTCTATTAATAGTTAAAATGTTGGGAAGGGATTCTGAAACTCAAAAAAGCGTGCGAAGATCATTTTCTCTCCCATACGTCACATACAGTATTTGATTGTTTTTTGACTAAATAAATAAATAAATAAATAAATAAATAAATAAATAAATAAATAAATAAATAAATAAATAAATAAATAAATAAATAAATAAATAAATAAATAAATAAATAAATAAATAAATAAAATGCTATCACTCTTGTCATAAATAACTATTTTCTTTTGTAAGATCGCTTCCAAATTTTTCATCCTCTGACAAACTAAACGGTTTCAATAGATTTTAACGTAAGAAATATTGGAGCAAAAATTGTTTACTGAATGCTTTATATTTCTATGTAACTAGAATTTTAAGATTATTGAGCATGTATACTCGTAGTTATAAACTAGTAATGGAAATGTTAGTCTCGTAATTTCTCCGTAGTCTCCGGGTCGGCGGCTGGCTAGCGACTGACGCCAGCCAGCCGCCGCCCCGGAGACTACCCCCACGACGTGCCGCCACGGAAGATGTCCACCGCAGACGTGGACGAAACGTTTGGCTCTTCAATGCCAACTGGACCACGGCCTACCAGCCCGGAAACTTTCACTCATATTGACTCCGGCCGTGAAAACCTACGATACTATTACAATAATTTCCAGAATTCTCAAAAAGAGAAATTTGAGAAGTTCAAAAAATAAAAATACATATTTTGATTTTGATTCATTTGCATTAATAAATCAGATAATTGCCGAAGAAATTGTTAAGTTTTTGGAAAGTAATTTTGCCGATTTTAAATGAAAGACCTTTGTAGTGTGATGTACTAACTCAATAAAAGCAAAATAACGTGAGTTTTGCGATAAATTACAACACTTTATTCGTTCATTCTGACAATGATCTATTATCAAATATTTATACTTCATGAGATGCTCAGTGCAATCAGCAATCAATTTAGGTAATTAATGGAAAATTTACAACCGGTAAATCGATAAGGCGGGCGCTGCTAATTTCAAATGAAGAAGAGCGGGCATGGTCTATAGAGGCAGGCACATGCTCCGGAGTTGTAACAGGTGACGTCACGAATGTTCGTCGCTGCTGTGACAACTTCGATACCAATCGACCCTTTGATCACCCTTTCTTCTTTATCTGGATTTCGAAAACATTTTATTGAAGGCGATTGTTACGATTGTAGTGAATGTCGTGTAAAATATAGAAAGGCTTTCCATAGATTTAGGGCCGGATTAACCTATGAAGAAGCCTTAAGCATTGCCAAATTGTGGGGCTGAATCATGACTCGAATTGGAATACAGCAACCTCGCTTAAATGTCGTACCATTTTTGAATACGACGGAAATACAGTTCAGGCATCCTATGATCCCCAAAAACCAAAGCCCAGTGTTCTTTCTATTGACCAAGTGCAAGTGGATTATTATACATCTCCCAGAGTTAAGGAAAAGCATGTGATTTTGAGTTTTGTAAATATTGTGATGGGTCAGAGTAAACACGAGGATATTCTGAAGAAATGCAATTGAGTCTAATTATTACAGTTAAAGTATATACCTGCTTAGACGTTGTAAAGTATATACTTTTACCTGCGACTGAAAGTGCAGATGCTCGTAATACATTTCTAAGAAGCTAGGAGGAGTTCAAAGGATCTATTCATATTACTTATAATAGAAAAAATTGAAATCAAAGGTGAATGCGTAAACTTTAAACATTACCTATCATTATATTATTGTATTACTTCCTATTTCACACAATACTGTTTCAACGACTAAAGTAAACTATCAGAAATATATCTAGTTATCATTTGTGCCGGGGATGTTAATTCCATGGCCAATTAAATCTTATTGAACATATCAATATTTTGTTGGGTCGTTGCGAAATCACATCAAAGATAGTCTCAACAAAGCACATATACATACAAGAAAGATGACCAATGGCGAATAACAATGCTTGGTTTCTCAACATCACAGAGGTTGGTTGAAAATCTGCACTACATCATTGAAGTACATATTTTCCATAAGTGATGCTGAATCATTTTACAGAGCGCCCTTCTAATAAGGGAGGCTAAAATGGGATTAGGAAACGCGAAGAAAATATTCCAGTAGTGTCGCCCAACATATTAACAATGTAGATTTTTGATTGTTTCCAGGAATAAAGCTACAAAATGATTAATAATAAATTATAAATTCGCTCTCATTCTTCCGTATCCATCGTTCATTTTCATATTTCAAAAACTCAAGAAATTGTCTCTGTATTCACAACGTTACTCTCTCGCGCAAACAATATCTCCGCAAAATGCGCCGCAGAAATATAATGACATTCTAAAAAAAACTTTCAGCAGAGACTACTCCTCGCGCAACTTATCTTGAACGATGGATTGAAGAAATGCGGGCTGAGTGGGGGTATTAGTTACAAAGTCGGTCACTAGAGTATTTACAGCAATGCCAACATCTGGAAAATCGAAGTCATACCTGCTACGTGTACGGCCAGGTCATCGCTCTGCGTAGGCAACAGCAGGGACACTAAACAGGAGTTTTAGGAACCTCCCTTGAAGGACCTGGACCTGCCTCAGCCGTTTCTTTAGATAATGGTAATAAAGATAAACAGAACTTCTTGATTATGAAAGCAACTAGCTTTGAATAGCTTCTGTTTCGCGCCAACGAAGTTTTAATGCTTGGAATGTTGTCATCATTGCTCGCTGCGAGTTTTTGCCTTCAACTGTTTATTGCTTAAGGGATGGGGAAGCAAGGTCATCGTTCAAGAAAAGTTGTGCGAGTATTACATTTCGTATCCACTGCACAACATTGAAGTTAAGACACTCAGCTACTCAGAAGCAGAAGCGACTCCAATTATTAAAAATCTTGATATCTATGAAAAATTGGTATGTGATATTGTTATCTATGTCACTTATGTTGAACTATTGTACGCCATAAAAGTGTCGCCGTACCGAGCCGAGTCACGGCCTCCTACGGAAAACTGCATTCATGTTGATAGCATGGAGATGACTGGGAAGCAAGTGAAGGGGACAAGACTTTCAGCAACTGTTATGATTGTGGTGAATACACAAGTTTTCTTTTGTTACACGCTGCAGCTCGTGCTACCAACATTATTTCTGTTGCACAGTACCGGTAGCGTATACGCGATTCTGACAGTTCTCTCGCCACGTGCTGTGGTACGTCATGTGACCTGCTCTGAAGCAATCAGCTTACGAAGATTTGTTTACTTTCTCACAGCCAGGGTTCAGAGTTGGCACTCATCTGAGTCACACGAAGTAGCGGAGGCGATAAATGTTCGACTTTGGCGAAAGTTATGAACATGATATCAAGCCTTAGCCTGTCAGTAAATATTCATGTTTTGAAATTTCATTTATCTGTCATGTAGGTGATGCCGTGTGCGTAGTCATGTCTGGCAACAACGCATTGAACTGTCAGAGTCGCTTGGACACTGCCGGTTCTGTAGCACTCTCACCAACAAAGCACCACTGCAGAGAAACTTTCCTGGCACGCTGTATTTGTGCTATGATGCTTGTGTATGCTGTTCGTTGTACAGGAAAGGAAAAGAGAGAAAAGGAAATGTACTCACGATGCCGGAGACGGTGATCTCGCCGTTGGTGGAGAGCGGCAGCAGGTCGGTGAGGATGCAGCCCTCCAGCGCCGCCGCCACGTGCGCCGTGCTGCAGTTGGCGTCCTCGTCCTCGTGCGCCCACCACTCCTCCGAGTACGTGCCCATGATGATCCACTGGTACTTGCGCCCGTACATGTTTTCCCTACGCACAAACACACACCATGTGCTCGCTAGTACATCTCACATCAATACTACAGCAAAATGTCTAAACCGGAACCTGCACAAGCCGGAAATCTGCTTTAATCAGAAAATTTCTCGGGCCCGAGAAGTAGCTGTCTTTCTGAAAAATAAAAAATAATGAATTTTGCGTCTATTTTGTTTTCCCTTGTACATTTGATTTCTTTACACTTTTAGAGATCAAATAATTTTTAAAACGTTTTTCTCTATTTATTTACAAATATTTGACCAAAATGCAGGCTTTACTTTAGACATAACTCTACAACAAATTGATACATTTTGATAATTAATTAAAAATGAACTAGACTGATAAAGGTATGTGAAAACTAAAGCGCCAGGGTTTGATTATTTGAGAACAAATAATTGTTTATAAATTTATTCAGGACAGTTCATATAACTGAAACTGATAGTGACACTATAACTATTCTAATTCATTCACTAGAGCAAATCATGGGTTATATGCTGCAAAAATTATTATATTATTCTCTTTTATAGTTTATGATTTATGATGTTTGATACGTATGAATATACTGAAAATTCCCAGTTCGTAAATACATGCATCTGACGTTTACTCACTAAGAGCTTGACAGTTGACACTCGCATGAAAAAAAAATTGCTCAAAAATTAATAAACGCAGCAAGAATTTATTTGAAAAATTTAAAAGAGAATAAACAATATAAGCGGCCCATTAAAAACTTTTTAAAAAAAAATTATATTGCACGTATTTTCATCATTTTGAGGTACATTGCTACTTTAAATGGCATTTTACATATCATTAAACGGAATCTATCCAATGCGGAAACGGGTTTTTCATGCCCTGCGGGAAAAATATTTTTTTAAATTTTATATATTTAAGGTCGATTTTCAACCACTACATTACCGTTATAAGCGTCCACATGTATCAATTTGGAATTTACCTACGTTTTACAATTATTCCATTACACAATTATAAACAGTTCATACAAACATTAAATTGTCATAAAGTATCAATATTTTGAGTATTTTTATCATTGTGCTGAAGACATATATTTACTTTTTACAGTATAAAGGCCTTTGATATTAATAATACGTTTCATGAGTTATACTGGATGGGGTGTAGGTAAAAGAGGGTCTTTATATTCAGGTATCAATTTTTAAGGTTTTTAAAAGTTGTAAGACTTCTTTCCTGAAGTTTTAAGACTAAATTCTTTTGGAGAGGAGAAAAAATTAAGTAAAAATCTTTGAAGTTTATGAACGGTCTTATATGGGTAAGTTCAGGGCACTCCAGAATAATATGGGATGGAGATACTTGAGATCCACATTTAGGACAGGTCAATGGGTCAATTTGTTTTATTAGGTGAATGTGAGAAAGATTAAAGTGGCCAATACGTAGTCTGGTAACTTGGATTTGGGCTTTGTAATGTATACAAATGTATAATAAACACTAAAATAAAGGCACAGAACTGTTACTGACATTTTCAACGTATATTTAAAATCAAGGTGGTTTAAAGGCGGGACAATGGTAAAAATGGTTTTTATTATTTTAACTGCAGCTCAGCAGTCAAAAATACCTGAAATAAATTCACAACAATGTGTTTTGAGAAGATCTTTTGAGATTTTTCGTGACTCTTCCAGGTTTCTAAGACAGTAAAAATATTTTTTTGTTATTTTTTCAAAAATATTTTTGTGTTTGAATTCGGCACTGAGAAAATATAAAAAATGTTTTTCAGATAGTATGAATTGTCTTACTTTTCATGTTTTTTTAATGAGATAAAATAGCATTAAAATGACAAAAAAGTTGAAATTAAAAATACACATTTTTGGCTGTAGAGGAGTGGAGGGACGGGGCTAAGAAACCTTTCAACAAAATTATTTTTATGATAGAGTTATAGTGTAACTAACAGTCATAATCACACATTTAGTAGATACAAATCTTACCCCTCTACATCCTACATCAGGACACTCATCAAGAAACTACCTTCCAAACAGAGAAACAAAAGTAAAACTAAAGTAGTGGTCAGAAAAGCCGACCTGGATGGCCGAGGTGGCTAAGAGCGAGTACCGACTCAGCGCTTCGGTCCGAAGGGTCGCGGGTTCGAGTCCCGCCTTGGGCATGGCTGTTTGTCCGTTGACTTTGTGTGTGTTGTCGCGGAGAGCCTCACGTTCTGCTGACCCCAGATAGAGGAGCCCGCAAGTGTTTGTCTAGTGTATGGTCGAATATGCGTCCCTTCGGGATGTAAAGGGCTGTCGGCTGGATAAAAGCCCTGGGGAAAAAAGTGGTCAGAAAAACAAATTCACGGTAAACTCTTTCACGCCCTTTACGATCCATGCACAGACTTCTCATGCTCTGTAAAATGACTAGGCGATATAGATGTATCTGCTGAAACTGAGGATTTCATGCTCGCCATTCAAGATGAAGTTATTTCCCCGCGAAACTACAGAAAACAAGTTCAAATAGACTCCAATCTGATAAATGCCACAGATGTAACCTGTGGACGTAAAATATATATCACATCATTTCAGGATGTGCAACCCTCTTACAGACAGATTTCACAATGCACCACCACCAGATCGCTTTCATGATAAACCAACAAATTGCAACAACCATTAATGTAGTGATCATCATGCACCTTACTACACATGCAGACCTGAACCTGGGTTGGAAAATGAAAAGGTCATAATTTATTTCGATCGCACAATTTTGGCGCACAAGACTCTAGAACATAACAGGTCAGACCGTTATATTGTGATAACTCTCAAGGTGCCAAAAACCAGTTTTCTCATTGATGTTGCAGTCCCTTCCTACAGGAATATCAAAAAGCATGCTCTGAAATAATAAAGAAGTACAGCGACCTAGCATATCAAATCAAAGATCAATGGAAATAGGACCAAGTAGTCATTCTCCCAATGAAAAACCGTTACCATTTTAACGCCTTCCTAAACTTATTTTCCAACAATTGTGAACAGTAGGTGCAGAGTGTAGCTTCCTACCCCTTCCAGTAGTTAGTTAGTTTTTAAGTTTAGGAAATAAGAATAGCTGTAAGCCAACAATATATATGAAAAAGTAAAATATTACTGAACTATGTACATCCGAATGGAAAATAAATATTAAATAAAAAAATCCTCACAATAATTATCTCCAGTATTGCCCTTGTAGAAAAGCACGTCAAAGAAAACCTTCAAAATCTTGATATCCCTCCAAGGCTTTTAGAATTAATGCAGAAGTCTGTTATCTTAAATACTGGGCGCATTGTCCGAAACTTTCTAAATTCAGATTATTTGAGAACCAGGTCTTCCTGTGAACCAGCAATTTGTAAACATTAATAATAATAGTAATGATAATAGTAACAATAATAGTAATATTAATAAAAGTAATAGTAATAATAATAATAATGATGATGACGATGATAAAAATATTTATTTGGCTACAATTTGCTGATTACCAGGTGGTTCTAACAAGCGAAACTAGCAACTAGGAAGACGCTCCGTCATCCTGCCGAGAACAGCTGGCGTGAACTTGGGGCTAATGAGAGTTCCGATTCTTGGCAAAGACCTCCGTACAAATTCCACAGGCAGATAAGGAGTGAGCGCTCTCTTTGAGAAAGGAAACCAGAGGATGATCGATAATTGAATGCATTTTGTCCTGCTCCACTTACAAGGGACCTTTCAACAGGTGCAGGTCGATATCTGGCCCGATTTTTTCCATTGAAAGATATTCACTATTTATATGTGCTTGGAACACATTTGCTGGTTTTGCGCACTGAAATTTACTGTAGAAATAAAGAATTTGGTTGCTGTGTCCCGGAATATTCGCCAACCCTTCCTGCGGTGAACGACTTCGTAGTACTGTCATTGCGTGCTAGGATCTCTACTACCCGGAAATGGCTGACAGTTCGCTGAGTAGAAAGCAGTAATACAGTTCGGGGAACATTATGTCTGGGTATATCAAACCTGTTACTTTATATAGTTTATTCGTCAGTGAGATACTACGGATTAATCGCAATTAGTACGAAAATCGAATATTATATAGGATTAATAAACAATTAAATCGATACTTAGGTCGATTAATCAACTCATCAAATAAAATTTACGATTATACTGTTCGATTATTTCAATTAAATTTTATTTTTTAAAATTTTAATGTATTTACATTTAATTAAAAATGCTGCCATTTCAGCACAAAACGAGTCTCATCTTCAGCATCCCCTGACAATACACAGGTGAGTTACGTAACTTTAACACCTCGTGTAATATTTGAACGGTTGAAGTTATTGCAATGTAGTTTTCACGGATATTCGTGAGGGAATGGGGCTAATCGATGTGTGTATTCATTTCCACCTTTCACTTCTATTCCGAACTTCGCGAGTCAAAAAAATTATCTTAAGACATTACTTCCAAAACATAATATACTTCATCATTCGAAGTATCCCTACGTGACAATAGATCCTCAATTGCTTTCACAATTTCACCACGAATCCAAATCAGCATGGATAACTTCCGTACCTAACCTCACAATGGCCCGATCGTCAGTGTAGTTTAGGGCGCCCCGAGTGCGCCCTGGTTCCGTGTCGATGTGCGAATGGAACATGCGCTTCTTTGCACTGGTGCGCTCTAGCGGTCGAATGGAACACGAAAGCTGCCCTGAGTGCGCACTGAGTGCGCACCAGTGCGGCGAATGGAAAACGCTAGAAGTGTTTCGCTGCCCTGAATTGGAACTCGTGCCCGTAGGATCGCTTGTTCCCTCAGCGGAAATTCACTCACAATACGCAGGGGTGCACAAACTCCGCGGGGACGATGATTTGTGTCGACAGTACACGACGGCAGCTAGTTCTTCAGAGGACATTATAAATAGTGAATATTTATCTACAGAAAAAGTGAGACCAGAATTTAACCTGTACCTGTTGGAAGGTCTCTTGTTAAAATATTCGAACTGCAGACAAACTTAACCTTTAAGACAAAGTGAAGCAGGGAATCTGTATTTTTGTAAGGATTTTTTTTACTGTCAAGTATGTTTTATAATTATAAATTATTCACAGGTAAATTTTTTATGATGAGAATTCCTTTATGGAAAGAAAACACATTAAGCTTCGAATTCTGGCTAAATTATTTGTAAACTATCAACAACATGGAACGACGTGTAAAACACTCTGGTACAAGTATTTCTGTAGTTCACTATATCATGCACCCAATAAGGTGAATCCGTAAGAAACGTTTCTAGCCGTGCTCATTCCGGAAGAAACACGAGACGAAGGTGGGGGGAAAGCCGTCCTTGGGTAAGGCTTTTTCTTCCTTTTATAGCTCGTGGACGCTGCCAGGCGTGCTTTCACTGGCCTTTACGTTGCATGCACCGCACGGCAAGGTTTCACGGTCAGGACCTCTGATAAGAGGCGGTACAAAGTGCAGCAGTTTGCAACAATTTACATCTTATGGCGCGCTGACCAGCCGCTAATTTTTTTAAGTTAGCCATGTACGGTTTAGAAAGTAACTTTCACACGACGTTGAATTACAAAATAATCTGATATAATCATTAATACTTAATTTTTATTTATTAGCTTCGTGTTATTAGCATTCGGAAAAATAAGGTTGGAATGGTAAATTGTTGTTACTACATTTTTCTCGGGGTTTCTCACGCGAGGTTACAGTTTTGAGAGCCTGTAGGCATATTACATTTCTAGCGTTACACATTTAAAATCGTGCGCACAATCAGGCAGATTTCAATAATGACTACCTTTTGACGTTTTGGAAAAATTTTTTGAGGAGGAAGACTAAGTTTTCAAATAATAATTTGAATTTTTTCAACAAGATACTATTACTAAAATTGGTATAATTCTAACAGACTGAAGTTTGTATATTACTTTTATTCTATTGAGGGAGAAAATTATTTTCAATTTTTTTAGATTTTGCTTTACTGATGTGATTTGCAGGTTGTCATCAATGATGAATGCTTTCTTTTCCTTACGTTCATTAATAAAACGTAGGGTTTATTTGCCGGGTCGTTTTATCAGTATGTATTGGAAAGTCTTAATACATTTTGAACTGATTACTTCCTATGTTGAGTTTGGCTTTGTATTCATAATAAGTAATGACTTAATCTTCTGCCAAAAGGCCACGAGGTTTGGTTGTGAGTGTTTGGTGTACGATATTTGCAGTCAGAGTGTGGTGGTGAAGATAGATTCTCTGCGTTGGCGAGATATGTGCACCCAGTAATCAGGTGATCTATTGTCTGGTCGATGATATACATCATCTTCTTTTGAAGTTATTAATTGAAATAACTTGGTCTTTAATTGCTTGAATAAAGCCCTCAGTCTTTATTTAGAGCCCCATCTCTGAGTCATCGCACTGGAACATCGTAGTACATTGTCAAGAGTAAAGGGAAATCTACCATAGGTCTTTCATCACGTAACACTATTGGCTTATGTACATGATGTAGATGTGATAGGATTCTGAAATGAAGTAGCCTACATTTTACTTTTTTTTCCCTAGGGCTTTTATCCAGCCGACAGCCGGTTGCACTTTTCTTGTCACGAAGGGACGCATATTTGACCATACACTAGACAAACACTCTTGCGGGCTCCTCTGATCTGGGGTCAGCAGAACGCGAGGCCCTCCGCGACAACACACACAAAGTCAAGGGACAAACAGCCATGCCCAAGGCGGGACTCGAACCCGCGACCCTTCGGACCGAAGCGCTGAGTCGGTACTCGCTCTTAGCCACCTCGGCCATCCAGGTCGGCCTACATTTTACTTCTGACTCTTAATTCGTAAGAAGAGAGAGCACTGTACTCGTGCGCCTCAAAACAGCAACGGGTAGTGGCACTACAACAGTACATACTTCCTCACATTATTTCTACCTTTTGTAATTTTCGGAAATTGAGAGAGTTCTGCTAAAATGAAATCTCATCTGCAAACTGCATAAAAATGTGGATCGGTTTTTGATAAAAATGTACAGACAGGCGAACGCACAGACAGACGAACGCACAATCAGACGAACGCACAGACAGACGAACGTACAGACATACGAACGCACAGGCAGAGGAACGCACAGAGACGAACGCACAGAGCGACAAATGCATACACAGACATCCTCTCAAAATTACCTTCATAGGGAATTAGTGGTATCGCTCTAGATTGGATAACCTCATACCTTACACATCGAACTCAAAGAGTAGAAATATCGCATTGGTACGAAAGGACATTATTTACTTATGTTTCCAATTCTTTTTCAATTGAGAATGCGATTCCGCAAGGTTCGATCTTAGGTTCTATCCTTTTTCTGTTATTGTAAAGGATTGGACCTCGTCTATTAAAAATGGAAGAACAGTTCTGTTTGCCGATGACACGAATGTTTTTTGGAAAAAAGTAGCAATAAATATTACGATTTCAGACGTGTCTACTGCTGGCTACGGAAAGGGGTGGGAACAGTAAGAAAGTTGCAAATGGGGGTACCCAGGTTTCCCCACAGCAGAAACAAGTAAGGAGAGACATGCGCATAGCAGATTCCACAGCTAAAACATTACGAGTTGAGCATTCCAGTATTATATTCTAGATTAAGACTGAGATGCTTGTGTGAGCTCGACTGCGAACTGTACAATTTCCGGAGTAATAAAGTAAAACTTATGAACATTTATACCTCATCATGTATATTGCCTGTTACGTGTCCGCATGAACTATAATGAAAATAACACACAAAGTCTACGGTACAGCGGTGAATTAATTTATGAGTGGAACAGGTTTGAAGACATTACGTGCCAAGTGTAGTAGACTGTGTCACAGACAATTATTTGTGAGCTGAACGTATGTGGCGAAATTAACACGGTCAAAGGAAGCAACGGTGCGACGGATCCGGGAAGAAGTCATGACAATGAAGGGCAAATGACTCACCGTAAATCAGCAGCTGAGGAAATCGACGGAGAAGTAGGAGTTTTAACTGTGTATCTAAATATCTATCTGAGATACGTGTTGTCTTTGAGATACTAAGTAAGACGTTCATTGCAAATTTCTAAGAGTAGACAGTGTGAAGTGCACAATTGGAACTTGGGTATGAAGTTGCAGACAGTTGCGTCGCACCCTCATGTGCAGTTCGCATGGCGTAATGGATGTCGTAAGATGTTGAGTGTTTCTGATGTGATTATTATTTTATTGTATTCTATTATTCTTGTGACTAATGTATTACCAATTAATTATGTACATGGTGAAATTATGTGTGAGTGTTTTGTAAATATATATTGATTAGTTATAGATAGGATATTTTATAGTAAATAATAATTGTGTTATAGGTGACTTAGCTTGATGATGGAACACATTAGATTCCGCAACATCGCAAGAAAAAAATTATATATAATGACCAACTGAGATTTAGTAAAGATAAGTATATCTAAAGAAAATTATTTCATTTCACTAGCCGAACCCGGCACGCTTTGTTCTGCCCTTCATCTCCCTCTTTCTCCTTCCCTCTCCGTCTCTCTCTTTCTCGCTGTCTTTTTCTCTCTTTTCCTTCACTGTCTTATTGTCTCTCCGTCTCTTTGTCTCTCCGTCTCTTTGTCTCTCCGTCTCTTTGTCTCTCCGTCTCTTTGTCTCTCCGTCTCTTTGTCTCTCCGTCTCTTTGTCTCTCCGTCTCTTTGTCTCTCCGTCTCTTTGTCTCTCCGTCTCTTTGTATCTCCGTCTCTTTGTCACATCGTCTCTGTCTCTCCGTCTCCGTCTCTGTCTCTCCGTCTCTGTCTCTCCGTCTCTGTCTCTCCGTCTCTGTCTCTCCGTCTCTGTCTCTCCGTCTCTGTCTCTCCGTCTCTGTCTCTCCCTCTGTCTCTCCCTCTGTCTCTCCGTCTCTGTCTCTCCGTCTCCTTCTCTTTCTCTCTTCGTCTCTTTCACTCTCCGTCTCTTTCCCTCTCCGTCTCTTTCCCTCTCCGTCTCTTTCCCTCTCCGTCTCTTTCCCTCTCCGTCTCTTTCCCTCTCCGACTCTTTCTCTCTTCGTCTCTTTTTCTGTCCGTCTCTTTCTCTCTCTTTCTCTCTCTCTTTCTCTCTCTCTCTTTCTCGCGCTCTCTTTCTCTGTCTCTCGCTCGCGCTCACTGTCTCACTCTGTCTGACTATGTGTGTCTCTCTGTCTCTGCCTCTTCGTCACTTATTCACATTTAATAGCAGATTCTGCACGTCTCTGAACAGATGGAGTAATATCGAGAAGAGCAGGACCAGCAAAAATGTAATAGAATGTTCAAGAAAATCTCATACTGTAGATTAAGGTATAAGAAAGGTGTCCATGAGGCCTTCGGAACCAACATTTTAGTTTTTAATGCCCTAGAACGCTTGATTCAGGAGTTATTAAACGATATCGCTTTCGAGTGTTGTGGATTGCATATGAAATTAATATTTAGTTTTGTTCTACAGCGCCATCTAGTAGAGTTACAACAAAATTAACAACACATAAACCTTTTGAGTGAAAAAAATACGTAGATGTGCTAACTTCCATGAAGATCGGTCACATGGTGTCAATGTTAACCTCTTTTATATATATATATATATATATATATATATATATATATATATATATATATATATATATATATAGAGAGAGAGAGAGAGAGAGAGAGATTAACTTTGTTTTCACGTTTTTTAATTCGAATTCGTTTTCGAATTTCCAACTTTTTCTAGTCATGACTCCGTCTGGAGGCGTCATTTTCGTGGTACATGGCGTTTGTAAATTAAAATGGACCCTTTGCTGTCATCCTGGCCGGGGGTGCTCCAAATCTTTTATGGATTTTTATTATTCTTATATCGCTAAAATTAATGTTTTAATATTTTTTCTGGCACGCTTTTCGTGTTTCCAGAAACTGTAATTTTTTCAAGTTTTAAAAAAGTTTTATTTAGTTGCCCACTGTTGCAGCCGGGACATTTCTAAATTGTGTATCATCGTATGTTGTTACAATTCTTACATCTAACCATAGGAAGTACTTATTTTTTATTTACAAATTTTTTATTCCGTAGTTAGGCATGAATGGGGGACTGATGGCCCGAGTCTTGCCAGATTAATTCAGTCACTATTATTATTATTATTATTATTATTATTATTATTATTATTATTATTATTATTATTATTATTATTATTATTATTATTATTATTATTATTATTCATGATTATTCCCTTTTGAAGAGAGCGTTTGAACTTGAATTCCTTTATGATGATTGTTTTTGTTTTCTCTGGGCCCATATTTCCTTCATGTGTTCACTTTGTTGTTTCTTCGGCTTTGCTGTCCATTTACATCCTGGCCTCTTCTTGCTTTCGGTGTCAAATGTATGTTTTTTGATAGTGTTCCTGAATTCTTTTCTATTTTCGGCACCATTTATTGTAACGTGTGCTTGTCTGAGATCCTCCTCGACTTCTTTAATCCATTTTGTTTTTCCCCTGCCTGAGTTGATGACTATGAGAATCCGTTTTGAAATTCTGTTTTCATTCATCCTGTGAATATGTCCGTAGAACTGCATTCTTCTTTTTCTGAATGTGTCCGTAATCTTATCAGTGTGCTTATAAAGTTCTAATGTGGGCCTCTTCATCCAAATCCCTTGCTCTTGTACCGGTCCAAAAATTTTTCTGAGAATTTTCCTTTCTTGTTTCTCTATTTCTTTTATTTTTGATTGACCACCGATTTGTGTCGTTTCAGCGGCATATAGTGCCTCAGGAAGTACGACAGTGTTATAATGTCTTAATTTTGCGTTAATGGATTTGCCCTTTTGTTGTAATAGTTCCATGTGAGTTTGTATGCTCTCTGCAATTTTCTTATTCTCTCCTCATTGGCCCTTAGGTTGATCCCTGATGATTTGATGATTTCTCCTAGATATTTAAAATGCGGCACTTGTACGATTGTCCCGTAGGTTGTTTCGATAGGCAGTTTGTCTTGTGGCACTCTTTCTATGTATTGTGTTTTCTCATACGAAATTTGAAGACCAGTTTTATGTGCAATTTCGTGTGGTTTCTCTATGGCGTCTGTGGCCTCTTTTCTATTATTTGTGAGAATTGCGAGGTCATCCGCGAAGGCTAAGTATTTCACATGGAACCTATTATCTTTTTTTATACCATTTTGAATACCTTTAACTTATTTTTCCCAAGTCCTGATAATTTTCTCGAGAAGGATATTAAAAAGCAACGGCGAAAGTCCGTCACCCTGTCGCAGTCCAGTTTGGATCTCAAATGGTTCGGAAACTTCCCCCATGAATTTAACTTTAGAAGTTGTGTTAGTTAAAGTTTGCCGGATGAGTGCTCTTGTCTTTCTGTCGATACCGAATTCTTCTAGTGTGTTGTAGAGTGTTTCTCTGTCTATGGAGTCGTAGGCTTTCTTAAAGTCCACAAAAGTGACCACTGTGTTTCTGGTGTTTCTCATCTGGAGAATCGTTTTCAGATTCCAGATTTGTTCTATGCAGGAGTATCCCTTGCGGAAACCAGCCTGGTATTCCCCTATCTGTCTATCAGGTGGTTCTTCTAACCTATTCAAGAGGACTTTTGAGAGAATTTTATATGTGACCGACAAGAGTGAGATTCCCCTGTAATTATTCGGATCGGTTTTGTCCCCTTTCTTATGGAATGGGTGGATGATTGCGCATTTCCATTCGGAAGGGATCTGTTCAGTTTCCCAAATGTCTAATATGATCCTATGAATTTTCCCCGTTAATCTTTCATCATTTAGTTTCCAGAGTTCTGCAATTATTCCATCTTCTCCTGGAGCTCTATTGCTTTTTAGAACTTTGATAGTCTCTACTATTTCCTTGATGGTTGGTGGTTCAGCGTCGGAAATTGGTGTGGACGTTTTAAAGGAAATATAGTCTGTGCGACCTTCGCAGTTGAGAAGTTGGTTGAAATAGTTTGCGAGGATTTGGCAGTTATTCTTCGTGTTGATTTCTAGTGAGCCATCTGGTTTCTTGAAGCAAAGATTAGGTGGTTGTGGATTTGAGGACGTTGGCTAGTTCTGTCCAATTTGTGATGTTTGTTTTAGCGATTTCCTGTAAGATGATTTCCTTGTTGAGTTCTAAATATTCGGAGTTTGGCCTGAACACTTTGTTTAACTTTGGTTTTCTCCTATTGGGTTGTAACCTGGTCTTTATCTGTAGAAGGTGGTGGCCTGATTCAAAAAAGCCTCTTCTGGTTTTCACATTCAGAATTTCTGTTATGTTGCTCTTAGAGATAGCCAAATGGTCAATCTGGCATTTTCGCAGCATTGTGTTGGGCGACATCCAACTGAATAGTTTTTTCTTGGGTTTCTCGAATTGCGTTGACATGATTACAAAGTCGAAATTTTCGCAAAAGCTTATCAATCTTTACCCATTCTTGTTAGTTCTCTTATGACCTGTATGGATTCCTGTGATTTTTCTGAATTTTTTCTCTTTGCCTAATTGTGCGTTAAAGTCGCCTAATAGTATTATTACATGGTGCTTGAGAATTTTGTTTGTCATCTCTTCGAGCTCATTCCAGAAGTCGTCTACGTTCTGGGGTTTTTTCTTGTTATTTCGTTGTGGGTGCGTGTGCGTTGATCAGGGTATATGCTTTGTTAGCCGATTTGACGGAGAGCGTTGATAAGCGTTCTGAAGTGGAATTAAAGTCTATAACCGTATCTTTGATGGATTTGTGGACTGCGAATCCTGTATCTGTTTGAGACATTTCTTGTTAATTTTAACAACTGGTTTTCCTTTGTAGATTCTGTAGTCTTCCGTGTCAAAATGGTTTTCGTCCGCAAATCGCGTTTCCTGGATTGCAAGGATTTTGATGTGGAATTTTTCCAGCATGTCTGTAAGTTGTTTTATCTTGCCCAGTTTGAAAAGTGTGTATGCCTTAAGTGTGCCGATGAAGGGTGTGTGTTTTGTACGTAATATGTTCGAAGAGTTCTGATTCTCAACAATAGACTTTACACGATGCTCCTGGTCCCCCGGAATCGGATGACCAAGTAGATCCAGCCTTGCGACTGGTGCCAGGGGTAGTGGATTCGTTCCTTGTGTTCCCATCATGTTTGGTATTCAAGTTGAAAAATAGGTTTGGTGGTGATCTTTCTGAGGAAAGACCACGAGTAATACGATTTGATTGTTAAGAACAAGAGAGTTTTTCTGTAGGGGTTTTCTCCCTTAGGGGGTAACCTTCACCATGGCTTCAACGCCACCCTCGTCGGTTTCACCTGTAACCCTAGGCAGGGGCCCTTACAGCGTACTGACAGCCGGGGCCAGCTGAGTCCTGGTTATTTTATAGAGGTATACTACTCTGTTTAAATTCTTTATTTATTATTATTATTATTATTATTATTATTATTATTATTATTATTATTATTATTATTATTATTATTATTAGCGAGACGAAAGAAAGACCGCGCAGTCCTCGAATTCGCTTTCTATTTAAGGCAGACTCCACAGAAAACTACCGATCTGAGAAGCCGACCGCTCGAATTCTTCTCCGGGTGGCAGGGCCCCTGCAGCGGAGGAGGCTGTGCGGGTGATTAAACGGGGTGGAACGAGAGCGGTAGAGGAGACAGTGCGGACAATGCAGGGTAGTTGTTGGAACGGGGGGATGTTTCGGTGGGTTGGCGTGTTGATTGCTGGAGGGCATAGGCTGGAGTGTTTGGGCGGGTTGTTTGGGCGGGTTGTTTGGGCGGGTTGTTTGGGCGGGTTGTTTGGGCGGGTTGTTTGGGCGG
>BLKR01005729.1:0-54748 GCA_011170035.1 Teleogryllus occipitalis | reverse complement strand
ATGGAGAGGCTGTCAACGTATGCGCCGTGCCGTAGGCGTAGGACAGTTTCTTCCTTCCCCGACCCCTCCTTCGGCGAACTGAGGAAGCGTTGACACCTTGAGATAATCACGAAGGTTCAGGCTTTCAGGCGCAGTTTTGTTATTGTTAAAAAATGATTTCATTTCACTTCATTTCACAATTAAATCTTAATTATACATTAATAAATTGGGCTAAAATAAAATGTTATTTTCCTAGTTTATATTAAGGGTTTAATATATTTTGACATTAACTGCAAATATTGAGAAAATTTGTAATAAAAGTAAATTATTATGTTATTATTATTATTATTATTATTATTATTACTATTATTATTAGCTATTAACATTGCATGTGGGCAAGGGTTCCCTTCTACGCGGGTAGCTTACATTGTAAAATGCATCTGGAGAAACCCACTTCGAGAAGAGTGTTTCTTCCTTAATAATTAGAAATATATACTAACATGATTAATTAATAAAAAAGAGTTTATTAATATTAACATGTTTACTTTTTAATTAAAATTAACGTTTAATTTAAATAAATGTATAAATTAACAAACAAAATAATAAATTAATTTACACAAATTTAATGCAAACATTTAAAATTTAATTAGTATTAATGTTTTAAAATATTTATTAAAATTAATTAATAATATATAGTACTATTAATATTTTTCTTAATGAAATTTCTTAAATAATACATGGATGTAAATTAAACATGCTTCAATTATTAATTTTGAATTAAACATAACGCTTCTGTTTCCTCGCGTAAGAATAGTTAATGTCTATTAGCGTTCAATGTCAATTTTTAATATTATTTTCGTTATAATTAATAATTATATATAATTAATTAATATATATAATTATAATTATTAATTATGGTGCAGAATAAGGAAACTGGGCAAACTCAAAAAATTATTTTCGGGAATGTTAGTGATACGATCAAATTTAAGCAAATAATCGTATTTAGTGATAAACAGTCGTGCAAGAAGGAAGTTTGGTATACGTGGGAGAATCATTTATGTATAAGAGGACACGTTGCTCCATTTTTTATAGAAAGGACAAGATTTATACGGAGAAATTCGATACATTTTCAACACTCTATCACGTGTCACCAAGATCTGCGCCAGGACGTGAGGTCCAAGGTCAGCGAACGAGCTCGTGTTGATGTCTGCGAAAGACCGTTGGCTGGTCCCTCCGTCTGACGGCAGAACTCGACTTCCCAGTCAACGGCAGAACTCGACCTAGCTAGAATATGTGTCGAAAATCCGCCACCCTGGGGACTCGAACCCTAGGACCTCCCGGTCAGAAACTCTGCCGTGTAAATAGTTGTTTCCTCTGAGCCATCAGAGGAAAAAATCCCAATGAATTTCCCCCAAATACCTGTATGATTCTACTGAAATACCGGTATTTTCCTATGAAAATACCGGTATTTTGATGAGAGAATACCGGTATAATACCTTTAAATAGAGGTATTTTACCGGTATAGACGTCGGATAAAGGTAAAATACCTCTAAAAATACCGGTATTTGACGTCCTATACCGGTATTTTTAAAGGTATTTTGAATAAAGGTATAATAGAGGTAAAGGTATTTGTATACCGGTATAAATACCTTTACCGCTATTATTTCGGTATTCGGTCCCTGCTCTGGAGAACGAGTTACAAACGTCCCATTCGAACCGCTGAGCTGAAAATCGCCAGGATAATTGTTTCCCGTTCGTAACTAAATGGTTAATATTAATAATGTCTGTATTTATGTGGCGATCAATTCCGCTCCTCCGCCTAACCACGTAATACGTACATTTATAGATAAGAATTAAACAAAAACATTATCCAATGCTACATTTAGTAAATAAAATACAACATAGATATGTCTTGTCACAAATTTTTAACAAATGAATGTATATCCCGATTTAAGTGTTGTGACTACTGCCGAAAACCATCGAATAAGTTGGTGTCGTTTCCCGTTTTTAAATTATTCGCTTTCTTAGAAACTGTAAAATGTATATCAATTGTTGAGCAGCTCTTCCTACAGGCCAAACGTTATGATTAAGACCTATTTTGACGACCTATCACAAAATGATCTATTAAAAGCACATTCAATACCAATTTATAACAAAAAAGATATATTTATTAACATTGCCGTGTATTAAATAAATATTGTTAAAAAGCGTTTGTTTGGGCGGTTGTTTGGGCGGGTTGTTTGGGCGGGTTGTTTGGGCGGGTTTGTTTGGGCGGGTTGTTTGGGCGGGTTGTTTGGGCGGGTTGTTGTTGGGCGGGTTGTTTGGGCGGGTTGTTTGGACGGGTTGTTTGGGCAGGTTGTTTGGGCGGAGTTGTTTGGGCGGGTTGTTTGGGCGGGTTGTTGTTTGGGCGGGTTGTTGGGCGGGTTTTCTGGGCGGGTTTTCTGGGCGGGAGTAATGTTGGCGGGGTGTCTGGAAGCGGGGGTGGTGTCTGGGCGGGGTCGTCTGGGCGGGGTGTCTGGGCGGGGTGTCTGGGCGGGGTGTCTGGGCAGGGTGTCTGGGCAGGGGTGTCTGGGCAGGGTGTCTGGGGGGGAGTGTCTGGGCCGGTGTCTGGGCAGGGTGTTGGGCGGGTGTTGGGCAGGTATTCTGGGCGGGGTGTCTGAGCGGGGTGTCTGGGCGGGGTGTCTGGGCGGGTTGTTTGGGCGGGGTGTTTGGGCAGGGTATTATGGCGGGATGTTTTGGCGGGATGTTTTGGCGGGGTGTTTGGGCGGGGTGTTTGGGCGGGGTGTTTGGGCGGGGTGTTTGGGCGGGGTGTTTGGGCGGGGTGTTTGGGCGGGGTGTTTGGGCGGGGTGTTTGGATGGGGTGTTTGGGCGGGGTGTTTGGGCGGGGTGTTTGGGCGGGGTGTTGGGGATATGCTTGAAGGCAGAGGTTGGGGGAGTTGTTGGGTGGAGTGCTTGGGTGGGGCGGTTGGTTGGGAGGCGTGGTTGGGAAGTGAGGAAGGCGGGCGGCGGTTGTATGGAGTGGTTGCGGGGGTGGTCGAGAGGAAGGGCTGTGTCGGCGTGGGCGGCGGCGCCTGGGGCGGCCAGCTTCCCGTCCCCAGCCCTTATCCTTCCCTTTTGTCCGCGTAACACAGCGGCGCACTTTTTCTTTTTGTGCCGCTCATTCAACAGCTTTCCTGCGCCTAAGCCCGCTGCTCCGCACTTCCTTTTTCTCGCGGCGTTTATTTATTTACTTACGAAAGCCAGCACGAATCTGCATTACATGAGATGTAAAGAAACATTACAGATATGTTTCATTCGAAAATGCATTGGTACGCGTCATGGAACGTACTAATGATGTACCATTTGAAATGTATCCTGTATATATACTTCTTACTACATTTAATGAATATAACTCACAATTTCATTCACGTTCACCAAGTTGTGAGCTGGAAGTTACGTTCTCCTTTTTAGTGCACTATATTTCCAAACCAAAGGTATTTATTCTTTACATTTCCGGATTTTAAAGCAGGCTTTCAAACTGGTTTTATAAGAACTCTTTAAAATCCTTCTGATTTTGTTGGAATATTTTGGAAATTGAGAGTAAAGGTTGACAAAATGCAAATACCGTTAATGAAGAAATGACAGTTTCACGCTGGTACATGATGTGAAGAGATGGGAACAGAATACATTTGGACACATTTTATTTATGCTTTATACTTGTTTATTTGTATTTTTATTTTATTTTTTAATTTGTATTATTTATCTTTTTTAATATTTGTATGTATTGCTCGTTTTAATTTTATTTGTATACTTAATTTTTTAACTAACTGCCACGAACTGCTCGCTCACTTGCAGTAATAAATTAATCATAAATATTATTATTATTATTATTATCATTATTATTAAAACTATATTTTCATACTAACTTTTCAAAACATACTTTTATTATTTTATATCACAAATATGGATAATTTAGAAAAATAAGTGTGAAGCTCAAGAAACGTTATCTCCTTCGTCTTCATCTTCTTCTTCTTCTTCTTAACTTCACACTTTTGTCATCCATCCAACATCCAACATCCAACAAACAGTATTATTTATTACAGAACTTAAACGTATTACAAATAGTGTTATGTACCTTGGCACCTTTATTGTGTTGCAACCTCTTGCCCTATCTCGTTCCGATACTACTCACAACGAACCAGGTTCCCGTGAGGCCAGCACCCACCGTAAGCCCTATGGGCATCTTAGCGACATAGGGATATTTACTACAAATTAAGAGTGCAGCATCCCCTTGATATTTGTAGCCTCACGTAAAAACCTAAGCATTATTGTAGTGATTACATGAAACACCGATAATCCCAGGGAAATATAATTGGATGGGGTTCGAATGGCACGAAAAAATACACCCTGACACGGTTATAACATTCAAAATTACACTATAATCTTTCGCAAAAACAATACAGACATTTCACACACAGATTACAAAACTCATGGAAATATGCACGGTTTGAAAAGAATACAATCCACAAAATAGCTTGAAAAAGTAACAAAATAAGAACTTTACACTCTTTTCAAATTCTCAAAACAAAACCCTGCGTCAAATTGACGAAATCGTTCCTAATAGGATATTTCCTAACTAAATTTTCAGTTTGAATAACCCAGCCACACGAAATGATACTAAATACTTTTACATTTGACTAAGATTAATCCTTGTAATATTATGATTATTTGTTACTCAATGTTATAATCACACAATATCTTACAATAAAATCAATCTTATTCTCAAAAAGTCACACTTGTTAGTAACAATATTGTGACCGCCGACACCTGTCAGGGAACCTCTGGCCTGTGGCCTGCCGCTTTCGGCGACCTTCCTGTGAGCGGCTCATACGGACGGCTTCAGCCTGCGGACGCGCGCCACACTGGGATTTGAGACGAGTCAAAGCGGGGCGGGTTTATTTCCAGGATTGCTTGGCTGGAAAAATGCAAAGGGGCTTACCTGTTTTTTTTAATTACTTCATGTGATGCAGTACGAGCACACCTATTGGCAAATGAACATGTGAATAGTCCGCTTGGCGCGTGGACGCCGCAAAATTACACAGTTGTTGAGATTCTGTTGTCAAGCGACGAGGCACAGCATGGAGTCGACATCTTCCGCAGCTGTAGTCGTCCCTTGAGATGTTGCCGGCCGTAGGCGGGCCGGTGGTAAGCCCGGCGCCACGCCCGAGGTCCTCCCTCGTCGCCATTTGGGCGCAGACTGTTCGCAATCAGGCGGTGCCGCGAACTACCGAAGTTAGCGGGTTCAGTCTCGCCGCCACAATTCCGTTTCCGGTGTGTTTATAGTCACACACGTCCGATTCCCTCACTCCCGTCACTGGTTTTATCCGTCACACGTTCGGCTCTCGGATATCTCCCAAACTCCCGTCACACATGTCTGTCCCCGCTCACACTTCATCAACTTCTCTCACACACACGACCGTCTCACTTCCTGTAAGCTTTTCTTACGCATCTCTGTTCTTCCGACGCCCCGGACACGTCCGTCTGCTCTCACTCCCTGTCAGCCCCGGCCCGTCTTTCCGGGCTCCACCTGCACTCGACTTGTCGCGTGTTCAGTCACGTCGGTTTTATTGGTCTGCGTCTCGTGAAGGTGTTGTGATTCGACTCTTTGGTCACGTGCAAGGGGAATCCCGAACTCTGTTCTTGGGCGTCCCCGAGTATTGCGTCAGTCTAAGTGGCTCCCCTTGCCATTTATCTTGTCCTCTGGGGGGTTCCCAAATTTCATCACTGCCCGAGTTGGAGAAGTCCCTTCATGTATTTCACCTATGTCACAGGCAATGGCCCCCCTAAGCGTATGCTGCTTTGTGCGACCACCTGGTCCTGGGTTGGTTCGTCACAATATTTAAACAATGGTTTTAGTACTAATTACACCACAATCAGACATTCCAGTATCATTTGTACACATGTTTATATTCCGAACCGAATTCCATTACTTATCTCTTCCTTCTTTTTTTAAATTTTGCAGTAGCATTAAAGCAAAACTATTTTTCTTTATTTTGGAATTTCAGTGGAGTCACAATTACCCCCTCCGTTGCGCAATCTTTGCAACCTTTCCCGGGCGACCATGGAATAACGGGTCGTAGTCTCCCGCTAAATTTTCTAAAATGAATTTTGTAATTTGTACGAATGTGCTAATTTCACATCTTCAGAAAAATATTCATAATTTAACTAATCTCTTCATAAATTGAATTTATGGGCAAATATTAACCTCTCTTAGCATTGGAATTTTTGTAATAAGCAGACGTATTCCGAGTAAACGGCAGCTATATCGTATACATAGAATTCCGCAACGTTACAACCTGCAAACAGGCTCGTCTGCACATCCGTCCGCTCCAGTAACAACGAGTTTCTACTGAACACTGTACTTGTCGCGCGACTTTTCTTGACATCTGGGATCCCTACAGCTCAACCAGCACGACTCGGCATGGACTGGTGAAAACCTTAGTCTCATACGGAACGGAACGGCAACATTATCAGGGCTGCCTTCCGTTGCTTCCAAATGAATGCAGTTCTCACGTTTTCGCTGTTCCTTACTGTGTCGCGTGCTTATTTATTATTTTATAGCACGAAAAGAAACTAGAAAACTACTGAAAAAAGACGGGATAGTGGAAATCGCAGTGGATGACATAATAAATGCAACTGACAATCCAAGTGATGATTCCAATTATTCAGAAGAAGATGACAATTAAGAAAATACGTACACAAATAACAAATCCCACTAATAAACAATACTAACATTCACTAATTATTTTCACTTGTAGTTGCTGTTAATTACTTGATTAATCGTTCTAATTTATCGTCTGTAATGTCCTGTTATATTGAGAGCGAAAGAGGGCCTGAATAGTATTAATAATGTTACCGTTGGCAACATGTGTCTGATGTGACGTAGGCGGTTGCCACCTCTCCCAGCACCCCGGGCTGCGAGACGCCAAGAAAAGTCGCGCGACTAGTACATTGCGTCCGTCCAAGCATCATTTGATCGACATCGTTGTCCATCGACCTATCAATTTTTTGTACCTCACTAGACGTAGCATCGAATTCAATGTAACTACGTTAGTCAGTCGCCTTTCTACTAATGTTTGGAGCGGGCAATCCCACCATTTGAGTAAGCAGTATATATGGTTAGGTTTTTCTAACATGGCAGTTGTCAGCTGTTACGGTGTCATCCAATTGAAAGCAGATTGATTGATTTATTTTTTCGTATTTCCGGGCGCGTCAACTGCTTTGCTCATTAGTCCCGTTAGTGTAGTGCATGTTTTTTTTCTCGGGAGATGGCGGTGATATTCTCCCGCTGGATGGCGAGATCCGGCGCCGACCTACCGTCGGCTAGTGGGGTTCCCCCAACCAGGACTCCCCCACCAGCGGGGCACTGCCCCAGTCGGGACAAGCTCTAAGTTCCCAACCGGTCTCCCGGAATACGTGGTAGTGTAGTGTATGTTAGTGTAAGTGTGTGTGTGTGTAAGGGGAGAGGATGGGTGAAGGAAGAGGAAGGAAAGATCGTGCGCGGTCCGTTTGTTAGGGTACTGCTCCGGCATTCGCCTGGTGTTGATCGGAGAAACCACGAAAAACTACCGATCAGAGCAGCCGGTCTCTAGAATTTTCATCCAGGCAGCGACTGAATTCGACCTAGCAGAAAAGTTAGTGTCGAAAAAGTTAGTGCCGCCGTCAGGACTCGAACCTAGCACCTCCCGGTCAGAGACAATGCAGTGACATCAGTTGGTGAACTGAGCTACCGCTCCCGGTAATTGACAGCAGGAACATCACGGTGACGTCACTGTTGTGGCGATTGAGCTCCCGATTGGACGAAACAGTCAACAGTTGATTTACGTCAACTGCCATGCTAGAAAAATCAAAGTATAGTAAAACGAGAAAAAATGATTATAAGCACGGCTAGCTACAATTTAATTAGAAAGCACATAAAAAAACTAGTTTTACTTGAAAAATACTTCGTGTGTGTCAAGCATTTCTGAATTCTCGATTCAGAATGCTCTGAAGAACGTGGCACTTGCCAAGGCTGTGAGTTCGAAGACGAGAGGCGGTCAATTTCATCGGCAGCAGTAAAGTACTTTTAATTGAATAATAGCAGCACCTCTGTAGTAAGACACAAGCGAAAACAAGCAACCAGCGTTCAATTACATGGAATTGTAATACATTTAATTGGAAAATTAATGTAAAAATTTTCAAGAAATTATATATTATGGAAGTTAAAATGCATATTAGGAGTTATGAAAAAGAGTACAATAGAGTACACTTTTAAAACAAACAGAGTACGAAAGAGGATACCCTCTAATAGAGTACTTTTACTCTTAAGAGTACGTCTGATAATCCTACCAAATACTAATCTGAAGGGGGGAGGTAATTGACGGGTTTCTTGTTTTGAATTGTTCTTGAATATTCAAAAACTACTCTTTCTATACTTGAAATTTTCAAAACAATACACCTTATGCAATGGATTACTTATTCTCGTTCAAGAACCCGCAGAGATTCGTTTTCTATTCCAATGAACTGTGTACTGTGTGCCTATTAACCACAGTGTTTAACAAGCGTGAGAAACGGGAATTATATGAGGAAATTATTTAGACATGAAAAAGCAGGAATTCTGCTAGAAGTTTTTCATATTTAATGTCATTTTCCACGTTGAGATTTTCCCACCTTTAATGGCTTTTTTAATTGGAAGGTGAATGGAGATAGCGGAATAAGATGGGCAAAAGAGCCTCCGGGGCTGAAATTTTTTTTGGTCGAAAATTGTCTTTGATGTGGACTTTGAGAGGACTAGTTTTTCGCCGGATTTAAATTAATTTTTCAGAAGTACATCGCACAAAAATAATAGTTTTTTAGCTTCGTATATCAGTTTGATTTTTTAAACTACATTTCGGGTATAAATGTTTACTTTAATAATTTTTTCTTCAGTTTTTAAGAATATCTCATGTTCAGACACTTATCATAGAAAGTGTTAATATTGTAGCCCTGTAAATCAGTTATTACCCTATTATCAGGGTATCATTCAATAGCCTTTTCAAACAAAAGAACTCTTAACAACATTGTGTTTAGTAAAACTAAAGATAGGATACCTGCACAGTTCATGAGCAACTTAGTGTATTCGGTACCATGTGGGGGTTGCGATAAAGTATATATTGGACAGACTGGACAATACCTTAAAAAAGGTTGTACCAGCACAAGTATGATCTGAAGAAAGACTCCCCCTCGTGTGCACTTGCTCAACATACAAAATCCACTGGCCATTCATTCAAATTTCTTGAAACTCAGATTTTGGACAAAGAAAATAATTACAAAAAAAGATCCATTAAGGAAATGATACACATCAACAAACACAATACCGTGAACAAAAAACAGATACTGAGGGTTTCAGTAAAATCTATGTCAATCTCATTAACAAATATGATAATTCCCATAAATCCAATTCCAAATAACTTATTGTTATTATTATTAATTAAAATTTTTTTGTTCCAATACCAGTCTGTCATCATTGTCATTTTGCCTTCATATTTTACCTTCAATAGGCCTTTCTGCTCATACCGATGCTTATGTGTGTAAAATGGAACATAAATTATGTTTTTTTGGATATTTCCCAGTCTAAAATTTTTTCTTTTTTGTCTCACCTCACAACATTTGTTAAGGTTAATAGACAATAATCTAAATTGGCCTTATGCCATATTATCATTATTATTATTATTATTTTTATTGACAACTCCCATGTTAAAAGTAGGTATAATAATGTAATTGTTATGTAATAATGTAATTCAGTGTAATTGTTAACATTATAGATTAAGGTGATTTTGTAACTCATTTGTTTAATGATTTCATATTAATTTTGTTTTGCTGTAATAATTCTTACACATAATACTTTTAAAAAATTGTGATTTTGTTTGTTTTTATTATAATTTTCACATCTATATAATTCATATTATTGAAACTGTTCACATGGTCATATAATACTAAGATTAAGTTTTTAGGTTACACAATAATCTGATTAATCTGTTAATTGTAAATTATAATTAATGTCTTTTGTGAAATTAGTGTTAGCCTGTTTCATATCCAATTGCCTGTATCGTTTGTAGTTTTTAAGGTGGTATTATGTATATTCATATCCGGTTCTTGTGTTGTGGTGTTGTTCACAATATAAAGTAATAATAATAATATTGTGATAATTATCTTACTAGAAAGTAGAAATAACAATCTGTAATTTTTATATATCACTTTAATATAAATTTTTTTTGAAGTATAAAATAGCACATTTTCTAATTTAAATTAATTGTAAACTCGCACCGGAAGCTGGCATGTACCTCACTCAGGCATGATATTTAGTCTCGTCTCACCACCCAACATCGTGCTAGTCTCAGTCATGCTGTGTGTTGGTGTGGTGAGGGTGATGCTGTGTCCCTCATTGCATGGGAGGTGCCGGAGATGGAGGATGATGCAGTGAATGGGTTGAGTTGTTCTTGTAAGGTATGTAATGTTTATGTTATGATATAAAAGAAATTTGCAAATATTTTGTAACTTAGCTAAAAATTGTTTCTCATACGTGTGTTTTTTGGTAACATTATTCATGAACAGTGTTGTTTTCATTTTCTTTTATATTAGCCATGAGGATGGAAATAAAAGTTTCCGAAACGTTGGCAAACAACTAGTGTACATTTTTCTGACCAAGCCCCGTTAACCTGCTTTTCAAGGATTAAATATTACGTGAATAAGACGCAGTTACCCATATTTATGATTTAGGCAGCAGATTTTGGAAATAAGACATTTGGTTCTACATCGCAATGTGCAGTTTTACCATCTATTTATAAGGTGCAATATGTTATACTCTTGTCATCTGGTTTAACGTCACCAAATGCAGCAAGTCTGCCATCCACATCTACGTCAGAAGATTTGCTGTGTAATTAGGCATGCAAGGGCATAAGTAGTTTATCATATAGAAAAATTGAGAAAGCAGTAATATGCTGCAATGCATGTTGCAATGCATATCTGCAATGCATATCTATATCAGAACCATCATTTCAATCAAGTTACGATGATCCATCATACAAAGTACAGGCTTAGCGAGATTTGAGTATGGAATTAATTGAAATGCCTTTTCAAAGAACCGTTGCTACGTACAAATATTGTTTTTTGTACTTTTCAGACACTACTGTAACTGAAGTAATGTTCCTTCCAAATCTCGTATATGTTTTTGTAGCGAAGGGCGTATTTATACCAAAAGGAAATCGCTGTTGCGGTACACACTTAATTTGAAAGTGGTTATTTATTGATCATTGCACAATTTCATAGTATTTTCTGGCACGTGCCAAGAATAGAATAAAGAGTTAGCTTTATTATTATATAAAGTGCCAAATGAAAGCAACGCAGATATTTTGGATAAAGTGTAAAATCTAATATTATTTTTAGTTACGTTTACACACAGGCATCGAAAATAATTCAAATTAGGCACTTAATCTCGAATGTAAACAACTATAATCTTTCTTTAGGATGAATTAACAGCAAACGGCATACATTTCAAACGCTCCGCGCTCGAGTATATTTTTCGCTCAAAATCCGCTGACAGCATTTCAGAGACATAATCAATTTCCTAAGAATACACGCTCGATGTACTTCAAAGGTGGCAATGAGAGCGCAGTACCTCCCCGGATGGCTGAAGCGAGCGCGCCATCAGACACTTCAATTAGCGTTATTCGAAGAAATTGGTTCCTTTCAACTTAACGCCATAGGCGCTCAGTGTCGAAAATGTGGGTGGCGGATCTCCTCGCTCGTGAAAACTTAGGAAATACTCGCGTCGCCTGCATTGCATCCTCTGCATTGAGATATTGGATTATTTACGTACGGTCGGGCCGGGAGCGGTAGTTTTCAGCTAGGTCGAATTCAGTGGCTGTCTGGAGGAGAATTCTAGCGGCCGACTGCTCTGATCGGTAGTTTTCCGTGGTTTCTCCGATCAACACCAGGCGAATGCCGGAGCAGTACCCTACCAAACGGGCCACAGACGGCGCGCGATCTGTCCTTCCTCTTCCTTGTCCTATCCTCTCCCCTTACACACACACTTACACTAACATGCACTACACTACCACACATTCTGGGAGACCGGTCGGGAGCTTAGAGCTTGTCCCGGCTGGGGCGGTGCCCCGCTGGTGGGAGAGTCCTGGTTAGGGGGAACCCCACTAGCCGACGGTAGGTCGGCGCGATCTCGCCGTCTAGCGGGGAAGATCACTGCCATCTTCCGGGAAAATATGCACTACACTTACTGGACTAATGAACGAAGCCCGGAAACACGAAAAACAATCAATCATACGGTCGGTGTCTAGTTTTCGATGGGCCGTGTCGTTTTATTTTCTAATCTCCCGTAATCTTGCGCGCAGCGGACCGAAATTAGATTTATTGTTAATTCTGCAATTAAGTGTAGTAACTTGGTGGCAGAATATCTTATCTTAACCTTACATGCATTAAACTTAGATTCACTAAGAAAAAGTTACAAAAATAGTAGTTAATTAAGATAATAATAATAAATAGTACATAACATCACCACGCAAACCTTACTCCCCTTCACTTCACTTCACTGCACAACACTTAACTGTGACTCATTTCTTTCGCATTCCCTTCCCTCCACTTCACTTCATAACACTACACTGCGCTGCACTACACTCCACTGCACTGCACTGCACTGCACTGCACTAAATGAATAATAATAAAATGATAACAATAGTAATAAAGGTAATATTAACAATACTTCTACAACTGATATTTATACTAACAATTAAACAACTTACTTTGTACGATATACTACTAATTTAACAGTAGAAACAACATTGATACATATAACCAAATATATAATTAACTAGAAAACTAATTTATTTTTAAACTTGCTCAAGCTTTGAGGAAAGGGTTCTAAGATAGTCGCAGGCAAACTGTTCCAGTCTCTAATTGTTCGGTTTGTAAATGAAAATTTCCCGACATCCGTTTTCTGTTTCCTTGTCCTAATTTTATGCATGTGATCCGTTCTACCGAAGTATGAAGGTTTTCCTAAACGACGGTGTATTTCATTCCAAGCAGGATAGCCTGTGTATGCTTTGTACATAGCATAGAGTCGCAGCTTCATCCGCCTCTTTTCGAGTGATTCCCATGCACCTCTATTTTTTGATCCCCTGAAAGTAAATTTCGATGCTCTGCGCTGGACCTTTTCTAGATTACCTTGCTGCGATATTCTGTACGGGTCCCAACATACCGCGCCATATTCTAATACGGGTCGGACTAGTGACATATAAGCTAATTCTTTACCTCTCACTGTACTCTTCTTTAGGATCCGCATGACGAAATGTAGAGATCTCCAGGCTTTTCCCACAACGAAATTTACTTGATTTTCCCAGCTCAATTTACTATCTAATTGAATTCCTAAATATTTGCAAGATGTGACTGTAGGTATGACTTTGTTGTTCAGTTTGTACACAGTTTCACCATAACTTCGACCCCTACCAAACGTGATGGCTTTACTTTTGGAACTATTTATTTCCATGCCATTTGTTTTTGCCCAGGAGTGTAATTTGTCTGTGTCTCGCTGCAAAATATGCACGTCCTCCTCTGATTTGATAACCCGATAGATGATACAGTCATCAGCAAAGAGTCTTACGTTTGAAGCTAAATTTTTTGGCAAGTCATTCACGAAGGCGAGAAACATGAGAGGTCCAATGACACTTCCTTGTGGAATCCCTGACGTAACACTTACGGAGGTTGATAGATATCTTCCGATTCGAACCTGCTGTTTCCTATCACGTAATAGTTCATTTATCCAAGCCACCACCCTAGTGTCTATACCCGAATCTATTAATTTATTTACAAGACGATCGTGGGGAACAACATCAAAAGCTTTGGCAAAATCTATTACTATTGCGTCTACCCTACCACCTTTATCAATTTCGTCGGTTAGATCTTGTAGAAGTGAGACAAGCTGACTCTCGCAGGAAAACCCGTTTCGGAAGCCGTGCTGACCTTGATAAAGCCATTCCTTGCCCTCCCATTCTTTCCTGATGTAGTTAGTAATTAGTTGTTCCATGAGTTTGCATACGACTGACGTGAGACTTATTGGCCTATAGTTACTAAGTGCCGTTGAGCGTTGTTTAAAACTGGCTTGAATAAGGAAGAAGAAAAGAGTAAATCAATTCTTTCTCCAAGTAAAACGTAAAACTATAAAACAAAAGGTCGAAATTTTGAGAAACTGTAGAGAATTTACAGGGATATAATTTGTATTTAGTCCTTTATATGATGTGACAGAACCCGAGATATTCTTAAAAAAAGAAGAAAAAAGTGTTTTTTCTTACGTTCCTTTTTTATCATAAAATTCAAAATCGTATATAGACGCCTGAAAAAAATTCTCGAAACATCTTGTCATCAATTAAAAATTGCAGGAATAATTAAAGTTAATATTTATGGGTGTAATGTGGTTAAAAATGTAAACAGATATAACAAGCTAAAAACCACATTTTTTTCATTTGTGCGAAGTACTGCGGGTAAATGGATTTAAAATCCGCGAAAAGCTGGTGTTTTACACATTAAAAAACGATATTCAACATTAAAAATGTTTATTCACTCGGGCATTTTTGCCTACCTTATTCCGTTGCCTTCTTATATTAGATTTCGTGTCATGGATTGTGCAACTTTGAAATTCCTGCTATATATGTTTATACTGGTGATTTATACTTATTTTATAAGAACAGACAGGATGTTCGTGTAAGCATATCTGTGTATATTTTTTATATCTGTAGTTCTCATACATATTTCTCTAATACAGAGATACATGTCTTCTGCAACCAATGCCCAATGTTAACAACAACAACAACAAATAGATGAATACAAGCCCAGTCTGAACTGATATGTAATGTCTTTTCCATACTTCCTTATTACGTGAGATTCCGTTATAAAATCTCTTGAATAATGTTTAAGGACAGTACAATTAGTATCACATTTTTTACCTTAGATCCCACGACGACCCAAATCAAACGGGCCACTTGAAGGTTGTTATAAAAAATTTTAACTCTACATTTTACCCGGCTGCGCGAACGCAAAGAATTCCAGTATGGTAGCCTTGGACCGTGTAAATTCACTTCCACGCACTCAAGATATTTAAGCGTGTAAGACCGAGTGAAGTCAGAATTGCTCCATAATGTCAAGGAAGTAACCAAGTCTAGTGGGACGTGCCACCCTCGGAGCTGACTGACTTCAGCGTATTCCTAAGGCGGCGCGCCACTCGGACTACTGTGGTTGATTAAGTAAAGTGTGGAAGACTTCTTACCCCATCACTCCGTGGACCAGGTGCTCCGGCGGGGACGGCAACGGCAGCAGCAGAGCTCTGGGACCGCGTCATCACCAGAAGGCTCTCGACGTGTCGTGTTTTCTTCACTCACTCACGTGTGCCTCTCTGCCCCCTCCCTGGTTCCTCCGGGTCCGTTTATATTAGCCCCTCGCTTGCATTTTGGCAGCGTTTTTTAGAGGTCGCTGCCGGAATGTTTTGCGCCGTTGCTTGCCGTTTGCCTTGCGAGTTCCCCCGGCACGGTGTGATGTAATGGCGGTTCGCCATACTGGGGCGTTCCCTTCTTAATTCAGGATCATTTTAATTTAGAGAAAAAAATATTACGTGTTGACTACCTACAAGCGCAATTTTTTCATTGGGCCTCATTCACTTGTCGACTATCAATTCTATACACACACACACACACACACACAGCTCTTCGGAATGTTTGAACTAGATGCGAATTCCTTAATATTATCCTTAATATTATAACTAAATAGGTAAATAATTTCGATATACAATAATTACATAAAGTAAAAGACATAGTAATAAATATTACCATTAGTAAATACATATAATAAATGTGCAGAATTGAGTGAAGGAGAAAAAATATTGTAATGGTGCGCCGGAAAACGGCAAATTTTAGACAGAAAACCTCTTTTCCTTCTACATATTTAGAGGTTTATGGATTGTCTTTTCATATGCCATGAATATTTATATGTATTATTTACGATTTTGTAACTTGTAGAGAGCTAAAGCATTTAAATGTCATAATAGAGATAAATCGATTGTGTACAAAACGTTCTGGAATCTTAGTCACAATCATATAAAATGAATCTAAGTCATGGAAAAAGAAAACGTGGTTCGATGTATAATTTTGTAATATTTTATTATTAACTTACTGACGCAAAATATATGACACTTAGGTTTAAATTGAATGATTTAAGCACACCTTTTCTATACTACGCATTGTACATCTAGGAATGACAGATTATTTTATTTTTACACCTTTAATATCTTTTCTAGACATTGTACGGGGATGAGGAATGACTCTGGGCATCTGCCCACATACCCTATTGCATACCATGCGCTTAGTAATAATTTTTATAATATGCCGAGGAGAATTGATAGTGTGCAAAAGAGTAAAACTTAAAAATACTGTGCGAAAAGTTTAGAGGTTACTGAAAAAATAGAAACAGTTTTTCGTAGATACGCGATTTCACACGCGTAGTTCGCCTTCTAACACGTATAATATACGCATATACTGCGTCGCAAACTGTGCTATTGTCTAACCATGATAGAGTGACCATTAGCAGAGTAGTAAAAGGGTATCGAACAGAACAACCATTAGCCGTTCTCTACACCGCCACCAAAGTACTTCGTCTCTTTTTTCACATGCATTTCGTTTCCATCTCTCTCGTGGGCATTTATTGGTGTTATGATGAATGGAGAAACCCTGCATTGTTGAAAACGTAACAATGACAGCGCAACGTTATCATAATGATATATTGCGTCAATGTGTCCAAATGAAACATTGGGTCGAGATTTACTGCACGAGGATGATAATACACATCCGTGTTCCGGGTATTGCATCTGAATTACGAAAAAAAAAAAAATTAACGTCAATCCAATATCCCGAACTTCATCGGCGGGTCTGCTTGTTTACCAGACCGCGATTCCCAAAGGTGTGCTTAGAATGCTTCAGTGCAAAAGTTAATGCAGGAAAGATCGTAACCATTTCACCTTTCCTAACGTAGGAACTCCAACTCTTCGACTCTTTATAGTAGTACAGTGGCGTTTCTGATTCTGATTGAAGCAAAGATTGAAATGCAGAAAGCGCATTTCCCGAATTTACACAGAATTCTATCAATGAATTGCGCAAACTTCGTGAAAAAATAGTTTGTAAAGAGTAGTAGAAACTATGTTGTAATCGTCGTTTCAGAAAAAAAAACTAATACAAAAGCCTTATTCACAGACATAACCCAAGTATTCGATAGAATCTGGCACACTGCATTAAAGAAGTAAATAAAAAAGCAGGACCTAATTGCAGAAAAAATCCTAAATAATAAAATCCTAAATAAACGAACATTTTCAGAAACCGTAAACACCAATCAATCCAATCCCAAAATGATAAAGGCCGGTTTACCCCAAGGATCTCCATCTTCACCTAATCTCTTCAATCTGTACGTTGTTGACATTCACAAACAAAATGAATTTCAAATTGCATAGTTTCCTGACGATACAGCTACATACTCATCTGGAACAATATTAACAGACATAATGATATAAATTCAACTGTACCTTTACCAAATTGAAAGTTGAACATGCAAATCTAAAATTCTCCTAAATTCAATTAAGACTTCAGAAACAATTTCCACTCTCAGACCTTACACGTCCACTCTCCCTCCTAAACGTAAGCAATGCCCAAATAGGCTGATAATTATTTATTTATTTTACGTCAAAAAACAGTTAAAACTGTGTATGACCTGCTATGGGGAGAAGAAAATTCTGTGCACGTTTTCAAAATTCTGTGATTCCTACACCAAGTTATATACTACTTGAATTTTGAATTAACAAAAATACCTCCAAATAAATCAATAAGGTATTTTGAATTGAAGATATCGGCATCAAAATTAACCCATCCAAAAAAATTAATAACTCAAACCCCTTATAAATAGAAATATGCATCTACCATACAACACTGTTCTGATATTAAAAACTATAAGACGGCCTCTACTGCTGTGCGCCTGTGCAACATTGTTAAATGCACCCAAAACAAACCTTCACAAAATGCAAATCACCAAAGTCATTATCTAGGGACAATACGAAATGAACCATGGTATGTTACAAACAACTACATAAAGAATTTAACCTACAGCATTAGCCCATCACATCACATAGGTCTCTGCTCAAACTTTTATATAAACCTCATACACATATCACTATTCGGATTCAGAAAATAAGAAAAAAGCAAACACTAATTAATTTTATGTGATGTCATATTTCTGCCACATATTTACCGGAATTTGTCTATGTAAATAGAAAAATATGTCATTATTAAAATTTGTAATTTGATTTCCCTCTCTGTCATTGCAGCGCCTTGACCCGGATGTCCTTGGTTCGAGTCCTGACGGCGGCAGAATTTTCGACCCTAGCTTTTCAGCTAGATCGAATTCAGTCGCTACCTGGAGGGGAATTCTAGCGGCCGGCTGCTCTGATCGGTAGTTTTCCGTGGTTTCTCCGATCAACACCAGGCGAATGCCGGAGCAGTACCCTACCAAACGGGCCACGGACCGCGCGCGATCTTTCCTTCATCTTCCTTGTCCGATACTCTCCCTTTACACACACACTTACACTAACATGCACTACACTACCACATATTCCGGGAGACCGGTCGGGAGCTTAGAGCTTGTCCCGGCTGGGGCGGTGGGAGAGTCCTGGCTAGGGGGAAACTCCACTAGCCGACGGTCAGTCGGCGCCGTATCTCGCCATCCAGCGGGGGAAGATAACCGCCATCTCCCGAGAATAACATACACTAAACTAACGGGACTAATGACCAAAGCAGTTGTCGCGCCCGGAAACACGAAAAAAATTAATCAATATTTCCCTCCCCGCCCCGCCCCGACTCGGTCCACTTCTCCCCGCTCCGCTTGATCCGTTTATCACTCCCGGCGCGCTCCTCTACGGTAGCTCCTCGCGCCCGTTCCTCTCAGCGGCAGCACCGCGGGTAAGGTACGCAGTGCCTATCTGCACTGCGTATCTGATGGTTATGTTCTAGTTGAATACACGGAATACATCAAATGAAACGCATCAGAAAGTTTCCCTTGGTCGTCAACTAAAAGATACACACGATTTCATGGAAAATGTATAGCAGGTCCAGCACATTTGGCACCTTTCTCAAATAATTATCGACACTGAAACATTTGTCGTGCCGTGGGATCGACATTTATATCCCTATGTCGAAAAACTGCCGCCTGTGATAGGTACCTGCATGGATAACCACCCGCATTTATCCGTTATTGTGATACGCGTCAAGCTTCCTGGACAGGTATTTCTTGAGGAATGGAGGCTGCGTAGGGACACTTAAAATGTTCGTCTTCTATTGAACTTGGAAAATTCAGTTAAACGGTTTGCATGGTTATACAGTCGGCCACATACGGGTCGGCTTACAACAGATATTGTGCTGTTGTTCTGCCGAGTGTTTGGCCATCCACCCTCTTGTCCGAATCTCATACACCTAGCGGTTTTCATTTTCCCTTTCACCTCCAGAAATTCCTGTCCTACTTGCACTACGTGAACACTCGTAACTATCTCAGGTGGCAGACGTCTACGAACCAGGGATACAAATGTTGATCCCCGATTATACAAATCACACAAATGGTTATCAAATAAGTGTTAATACAATGAATCAATTCTAGCGGTTATTATATATTATTATTATATCATTACAAAATTGTTTGATATTTGCTGAAATTACTACTACAAAGTTTTCCATTACAAAATTGTGATTGGATAATCATCGCTATGCTCCATTTAAACATTTTTTAATTAAATTTATCTCAGTTCGGAATATCTGTGGACAACAACAACAAAAAGACTCACTATGAATAAAAAAGAAATATCGTAATTAAAAGTTAACCATAAGCTACTGTGTTCAGTTGTTGACCACGCCAAGGCAATTGTAAATCATTTTCAAAACGTCTTTAGACCACACTCTCCAATAATATTTCAACATAACAATGAAATTGAAAATTTTATGAAACAGCCATTAATATCAGCCGGAACCAATATAATATTTATTTCATCAACTGAACTAGCCGATATCTGAAAAAGCAAACAGCCATTTAAAAAAACGAAAATCACCAGATATTGATGGAATCAGCAATAAGATGCTTAAAATTCTCAACAATAATTCTGTATCACGACTAACTACAATATTTAATTCCATCTGACGATTCATCTATCTCTCTTCTGCCTGGAAGACTGCAATTGTCTTTCTCTTTCGCAAGCCAGGAAAAGATCTTAGACGACCTAAATCTTACAGACCAATAAGTCCCCTAGCCTCAATTTCTAAAATCTTTGACAAGCTTCTTCTAAAAAGATTTAACAAATACCTTACAGATACGGAAACAATACCAGATATTCAATTTGGTTTCAGATCAAATCACTCCTGCATACGCCAGCTGTTAAAGTTAACCGAATACATTGTACACAGCTCCCAAGAGAAAAAAATACTCTAGTCGCAATTTCTTGATATTTCACAGACATAAGATAATTTGGCATACTGCGGTATGCCTGTATACCGGTCTGTTATTTAAAACAAAACAACACGGGGTCGGCCCGGTGGCCGTGATCACTCAGGCAGTAGTGTCGTAGTGATTTCGGACCGAAGGGTCGCGGGTTCGAGTCCCGCCTCAGACATGGTTGTATTTGTGTTCGTCCTTTTACCCCTTTTCATCCTATCGTTTCATCTCCAAAGTTACCATACCGTTAACCCCAATAGTGGTCGCTAATGACCTAGATGTTGATGTGACCTTAAATAACCAATTAAAAAAATAACTCGGAGTCCCTGAGTATATTCAGAATATAATTAAAGGCTTTATCTCTAATAGAAAATTTAAGTTAAAATTAATCACTCTTTTTCTGCTCCTCTTGATATCACAGCCGGAGTTCATTAGGGGTCTGTTCTCTCAACTATTTTATTTAAAATCATGGTGAGTAATATGCCCAAATTTTCTAACGAGGAAACTGCTCATTTCGCTGACAATACGTTACTGTCCACAGCAAGTACAAATATTAGCCTGGCATACAATAGTGTCTAGAATTATCTTAACATTCTAAGCAATGGACAAAGAAATAAAGAATCAATCCGCGAAAATGCCAAACTAAAATATTCACTCTTAGAAGACCGCCAAATCCTCCCAATCTAAAAATAGATGACAATGAATGTTGAGGCGGCAAAATAGTTTGAGCTTTTTGGGAGAGCACCAGACGATGATTCGGGTTGACAAGATTCCTGCCGCCTTTTCCTTCCTTAACACAAGGGAAAATTTTGAAAACCAATTATGTAAGAACTATTAGTTTACCTCAGCGTAAGAATTATCGAGTATTGAAGTTGTCAATATTACCTGTCTGGGCAAAAAGAAGATAGTTTTCTGTCATAATTCGGGCGTGATAAAATGTTTACCACAGGCTCAGCGCCAAAACTCTGTCCATGGAGTCTGCTCTACTGTGAATTAGACCGCTGCCAACATAATATTTTAGCTTTCATTTCCTTCGCTCTTTCCATGAGCGCGGCGTGCAACCACTCGGCTTCTCCATCCTCGAACAATGCGATCCCATCGCGTCTTCTTTGGAACGGCGTTGGATTCTCGTAATATTGATAATACGAAATGCTATCTCTGGACGCTTCCCAGCAGCTGGCGCGATCTCGCAAGAGTCTTTGAAAGTAGTTCAAATTTTCAAAGCAGTTTCAGTCCTTCCTAAGAGTTTCATTCGACATTGTGTTGCCTCTCTCTATGGAAAGACGCACGGGGTTTTTACAGAAAAAATATTATAAGTTCAACGCGGGACGCTTAACCCTTTGCTGTTAATTAGCGCCAAGGAATTGGTATAAATGATTGAATTCCAAGTACGGCGCCAAATTTGAATTAAGTTTGGCTGCCTATGTGCAAACAAAGAAATACCTTGGAAAAGTAAACAAATAAAATATCTCGGAATATTGTTAGGCAAGAAACTTTCCTGGAAACCCTGTGTGATCGCAGAAATCGACAAATCCTATGCCAAAATATCAAAACTTTACCCGTTCATAAATCAACACTGAATCCCTAATATCAAATGCAAGATTCCACTACTTAAATCTATTATCCTACCCACACTGACTTATGCTTGCCCGGTGTGAGGAAGCGCAGTTCCTACCACCATACAAAATTTGCTAAAATAAAGTCCTTAGGAAGTCAATTAAAGCTCCATGATTTCTACCGAACCATCAAAATCAGAGAACTCCAAATCAATACCGTTTTAGAACATACAAAAAAGTAGCAAATAATTTTTATTTTTCCCTCCCCTCATGTCATCCCGCTCATAAATTTCATCTAGCCTGAACAGCAAACATCCCAAGTCGAATCAAATCAAAATTTCCCAAAGATATGCTTAAACCTCCCTGAACTAACAATTTCGTGTACAATCTTTCCCTTTTCCCTTCCTATTGCTTGGCAGGGCAATCCTAAAAGTTTATTCCCCAAAATAAAAATTCAAATTCAATAGCATCTACATTAAAACTAATTAATAAAATGAGCCAGATTAATTTAATCTCAATTAGTCAAGGAATGTCCAAATTCAAAAATGCCAGAGTGTAAAACAGAAATCCCTCGAAAGACCTTGGGTCTAAAGCAGAAATAAATTAGAAAAAAAAAATCTTTATGTTCTAATTAAAACGATTGAGTTAGATACTGGTCACTTCGCTTGTTCCATGAGGTTACGTTATTAATTACGCAAACTTCCTATTCCGAATTTCCTTGCAGCCAACAAGTGTTGTTGAATGAATAACACGCCCCTGAGCAGAGGAATTCCCAAAGAAACAGTCGAATTGGTGCACTGATAATGAGCCTCCCACGCACCATTTGATGGGGTATCTCAAGACGCTGTTTGCCGGGGCTGAATGGCGCGAGGCGGAGCGGAGAGGGGCGCGGAGGGATGGCGGGGTGAGGTGATGCCAAGTGCAACGGGGTTGAGAGAGATGCAGCAGCGCAGTGCGCGATGGAGCGGAGAGGATGGAGCAAAGAAGCGGGTAGAAGCGGTGAGGGAAGCGGGGTACACGGGTTGGAGCGGGATTCAGCGGAATGGAGCGGAGCGGAAGTGGGGTTCAGCGTCTCGAGCGAAGCGGGGGTAGGGTGGGATGGAGGGGGAGTGGGTCGGGACGAAGTGAAGCAGGATGCCTGGATAGGGGCGAAGCCGATTAGGGTTCAGTGGGGCGGGGTAGGGTAGAGCTGTCAGGTTTGAGGCCGAACGATGCAAAGCAGCGACGCTAGAAAGTTAAGTCCGGCGCCATTATATCTTAATCTATTATTCTCCCTAAGGATAATTTCGAACAGTAAACGTTAAATGCACATTAGATACCAAGTTACTCATAATATGGTAATAAAGTCGTATGAAGTGTTCTTCCTAATTGAATTTCCTTCTGTTCCTTGATGTGTACTGTATTCAACTGCACCGTAAAGGAGAATAAAATGTATTTTACGACAATTACCCAGTCTTCTTGCGACATCAAACACATGAAAAGAAAAAGGTTGGAAAATACCTGATTCACTACCAGTTCGTGGATACTCTATTATTACTCGAATGGCACATTTTGTTACATTTCTTGCAGTCATTTTCTTCTAGCCAAATTTAACTCGCATTTGGTTTTATTTGCAGTAGATATTTGTTGTAAATATTTGAAAATCTCGTCTCACCAATTGTGTTGAATAATGTCAATTAGTTACTACAATTAGATAAACCTGCAGAATAGCAAACTGGAACATTATACGGGATAGAATAGTACATTGTAAGAGGCGAATACGGATGTCAAGATTAAAATTTTTTTTGATTGGAAATTGTTGAAGTTGAACTCATGTTAATAATTATTTTAGGAAAATAATTAATTTCGACGAGCAGCTTGTTTGCATTGGAATTTTACGAAGTAATTATGGCTATATCTATATTTTAAAACATTGTTTTCCTGTTAGCCAGTATTGAAGTACTTGAACTCTTATAAAAGATGTACTAATGTTATCATTTAGTTAATCTCAATGTCTTTATTTACATAAAATCTGAAAGACATTGAAAAGTGATTGATAGATATTGTAGATAGCGATCAAACCTGAATTTTCCCATACGCTCCCTCTTAGTTATTTTAGCAAAGTTTTTATACATTTTTATTAACCAGTTCGCTCTGTCCTCCGTATTGCTCCGTTGTAAAACGTATAATGTAGATTGTTGTGGGATGCGTGTAGGAGTGATGTGAGACAAGCTTTCGGGAGGGAGGGAAGCTGTTGTGGCACAACGAGAAAATTTGTATATTAGTTAGTGTATATAATGTAACGGGACGGTCGCGTACGTCGGAATTCGACGCAAAATCTTAAATAATATTTCGTGTAGCATTGAGGCTCGCTAAACATAGAGGCGCAGGAAAGTGGCATATTGTGCCGTCCTGCCACTAATCCCTTGCAGACACGCAGCAAAGAAGTGTTAGAAGAAGCTCATATTTAATACATTATTTTATAAACATATATTTTGCAAATTCTAATATGCACGCCTTGTCATAGAACAGTAGTTAAGTGTCGTACAAGGATAATTGTATTGCACTGTCTCCCAATCGTATTGTGGTGTATTCTGTACTTTATCTCTCAATACGCAACGCTCCGATCACGTAACGTTGCGCAATCGTTACAGACAGAAGCCTACTCGAGAATTTTTAGAACCTACCCAAATCGCTGTCGCTGTCGCAGTCGCCAGTTAACAGCGCGGCCGTTCTCGGAATTATTGTGCAATGCAAAATAACTTGATATGTTAGCTTCACAACACTTATGAAAATTCCTAAATTTCAATTTGCTGTAAAATTACATCACGCGTTCAAATATAATTTAAGCGCAGCTAAAAATCTTTGAATTGTAACGCACTGAAATCAATTCTTATTGGCTGAAAGTCGTACTCACGCGAAAGGCGTTTCGCCTCGGCGATGAACCGAATTTAGTCGAACTCTGACACCACTACCAGACGCACCTACAGGTATATGCCGCTGGGTCTCATTCACCCATATGTTTTCTTTTTCTGCTATCTTTGCCACAATATTGAGTGCGTACGCTCTACGAGAAACTGAAATAATTACAAATGATTGTAACTTCACTTTATAATGTGTATTACACAGTGTCTTACAATCATTCACAGAACTTAAAAACGTTCTGTTTTAATTCAGCACTAACTTGTAAGGTGTGTGTGTAGAACATTCCTTTACTTGTGTATCGCAGTGTACTTATGCTACTAATCAATTGCGTCAGTAACTCCGTTGGAACTATTTTTACATGTGTTGTGCAACGTCTTGTGGTTCTATTGTCTACCCTTCTTAAACGGCAAATACAAGTGCCCATACTTGATTATTTCTGGATCATCATTTTATATCATCTACGCCATGTTGTTATCCGAAGACATTGTCAGTGCAACGTATGTGTCCTCATATATGTGCAGCAGTCTTCCTCTCGGCGCAGTATACTAGCTCCGGCGCACGGATGACGTCACGGGGTCGCGATGGCTGACCCATACTTCGGCAACGAAAATATCTAGTTTTTGACATGTTAATCTCTCGCTTTTTAAAATTTATTATTATTATTATTATTATTATTATTATTATTATTATTATTATTATTATTATTATTATTATTACTATTATTTTTCATCTTCCAACTATAGTTAAATACTTGGGAAGGGATTCTGAAACTCAAGAAAGCGTGCGCACATGATTTTCTCCCCCATACGTCACATACAGTTTTTGACTGTTTTTGACTAATAAATAAATAAATACTTCCTCGCCTACTGACGAGACGCAGTGTGAGCTGTGTGCACTCACAGTCTAGTTGAGCGGGTGCACCATATGTTCAGTATTGTCTTCTGTTTCAGGTTCATCAAGCCTATTGCACTCAATGGATCGAGACGTAATCTTGCTTTTGTAACGCCAATTAAATTGTTATTCAATCAAAATCATTTTCTATTCCAAAACACCTACGGCATATTTTCAAGAGATTCTTTATTATTCACAAGAGTGCTTGCTTAACTAATTAATTCGCAATGTAACAATTATTCAGTGTAATTATATCAAGTGTTGTCTTCTGAATTACCCCTATTGGTAGCAATTTCCCTGGAATATTGTGAATTATATTTCAGAAATCTACAGCATATATGTTCGCTACTAACATACTGGTCCTTCGAGAAGCTGTTGTTTGTAAGTAGTGACGCGGGTTTTAAGAGATCTATCACCAGGAAGTAGGCGGACGGCCACTATACCTGTTTTTTAAAGTGGCATCTCAAGATCACGCGAAAAAATAGGGAGAGAGAATACAGATTCCAATGAGGAGCTGCAACGTCACTACAGCTCCGACGTCTTTACTTCCCTATTGGAGTTTACCTTCACTCTTCCTTTTGCGCGTGACCTTTGAGAAGCCACGTTAAATAAACCCAAGTATAGCATTCGAGGAAGCTCCAAGGTCGCTCACTTTTTTTCGGAGAGGGCGTCGAGAATGGTCGTTCGAGTCGGCGAGAGCGTGCGAGTGTTCACTCGTTCGCGCCCGTGAGAATTTGGGTCTCGAGGTAGCGGCGAGCATGGCCACGGGCTCTTCGCGCCGTCGTCACCGCTGCTATTTCCGGCCGCGAACGTACTGCTCGTGCGAGGCAGCACAGAGGACGGCTGCTGCCCAGCGAACGATCAACCATCGAGCTCCGAGGCGGGCTCGAGTGAACACTCATTTACGGCGGGCACGTGTACACAGCAGCTGAGCCGCTGCCGCCCACAGCAAGCACAGCCCTCCCCTGGGGCGCGAGCGCCGCCGGCGCCGCCGCAGCGAGGCCACGCCCACCCAGGCGACTGGAGCCGCCGGCCGCCTCCCGGCACACCGGGACGCCAGGCACATCGACCGGGCACAGGTCCCGGGCGCCACGGCAACCATGCGGCAAGCCCGAAAAATTAGCTTAAGTATTAGATTGATTGATTGATTTTTTCGTGTTTCCGGGCGCGTCAACTACTGTGGTCATTAGTCCCGTTAGTGTAGTGCATGTTTTTTTCGGGAGATAGCGGTGATTTTCCCCCACTGGATGGCGAGATCCGACGCCGACTTACCGTCGGCTAGTGGGGATTCCCCCTAACCAGGACTCTCCCACCAGCGGTCTCCCGGAATATGTAGTAGTGTGGTGCATGTTAGTGTGAGTGTGTGTGTAAGGGGAGAGGATAGGACAAGGAAGAGGAAGGACAGATCGCGCGCGGTCCGTGGCCCGTTTGGTAAGGTACTGCTCCGGCATTCGCCTGGTGTTGATCGGAGAAACCACGGAAAACTACCGATCAGAGCAGCCGGCCGCTAGAATTCTCCTCCAGACAGCGACTGAATTCGACCTAGTTGAAAAGCTAGTGTCGAAAATCCTGCCGCCGCCAGGACTCGAACCTAAGACCTCCTGGTCAGAGCTTAAGTATTAGATTTATGTTAGAGTAAGATTTACAATTCCTGTAATCAGGGGCTTCGTATCGGGAAGTTCCGTGAAGATAAATTGGAAAATTGAATTATTTTGTTAAACATTCTCTCGTCGTTTTAATGTGTAATGCACGCAGATGCCCGATTACGCATGCATCCTCCCCCGCGTGGTTTTAGGAGCAGCGGACAAAGCTGACGACGAAGACGACGGGGAAGCAGGTGAGCGAGTCAGCCCTGGGATGGTTAGCCCGCGCGGGGAGGGGGTGTTACAATACAGCCGAATGTTTTCGATAAATATGCCATATTTATTACATTGGTAAAAGAATGTAATGCGATTATATTGAAAATGAAACATTGGGCGTAGTTTCATAATAAAATTTAATTCCGCATTATTTTGATGCAATTATACCAGATACGTCATTTTCTAACGTCGAGAATATCATGAACCCCACACCACTTCCTGCAATTATAATGGAACAAACTACTACTACTACTACTTATTATTATTATCATTATTATTATTATTATTATTATTATTATTATTATTATTATTATTATTATTGTTAAAACAGATCAAACTGTGTGTACTATAGGGAGAAGTGCAATCTGTGCTACGATTCTTGAGCATTTCTGGTCTAATAAATATTCATATTAAGTTGAATTATGAATAAAGTAGCAAAAAGTGTTTTCAGAAGGTGTTGGTATGAAAATGTTCCCGCTCTGGGGTAATAATAACTATGTGCAAAATACCAACAGCGTTCATATAAACGTGATCGGATAGTAAAGCAAAACGAGGATATCTCAGCATTTGCTCAAAGGATCAGGGAAACCGAACGAAAAACCTGATCGAGATGGAGGTCATTTATGCAGAAGATGAGGTACAATATTTGTTACAGGCATATTTAATATTTCAGAATTTCACAGTTCAATGTCGCAAATGGTACCTAACACATTAAATATAATTATTAAAATTTATATTACTTTACTCTTTGATGTTCGTGGTAATTTTATCTCGTTTAACAGTATCTCAGGACATTCGTGAACTATAGACATCCAGCAGTAGCAGAGGCATACTGAATTAAAGAAGAATTTTAAATGCATATCATAGCAGCATTTTGTATTCAATTCATATTTATGGAGTATGAATATTCCATTCGAGGTTTGATTATATTGAAAGATACACATTATTTTGAGACTTTAACGTTAGTCAATGGCACATAGATGTTAGCTCCTTAGGTGGCTCAGGGCATCAACTGGCACAGCGGTGTCTCTGAAAGGGAGTTCCTAGGGTTCAAGCCCCCAATGCTGAAGTTTCGACACTAGCTACGTAGCTGGGACAAATTCATTCAGTCTGGTGGAGAATGCTAGCGGCCATCTGCACGAATCTGTAGGCTCCCGTGGTTTGCAGTCGAATTGTGTGAATTGGGCGCTTTCTTCTTCTCTGTTAATTTTCCTTTCTAAACAAATATTCCTTTGGTAAACAATAAACAATTTACGTAGTTATTGGGTGGTTATGCAATGCATTGCATAGAAAATATTTTTTCAAATCAACTTTGAGGGTTTATTGCGGCTCAGCCTTTGCATATCCAAGGAGTTTTTGGACAAAATATGCTTAAAATTGTCTTAAGAACTTATTTTCGAAGTTTCCACGTTTGCTCCCTGAACCCACTATATCTTAACAATAACGAGGTATTAATGATAACGAATAGCAAAGTGCTTGCTGTGTGTCGTGTGGCGTATCTTGTTACTGACTTTAAGCTTTCAATTAATTCAATTAGATGAATTGAATCATTAGCGCTCGTACGTAGTTGAATTCCTAGAGTTCTCTAATCCAGTTTAGAGGTAAGTATAGGAGATACTTACCGAGATATAAGACGCTCTTGGCAACGCTATGTCGTCACAAAAAGTGTTGATTGTTGTCAGATTTCATTATACATTTCTTGGAAAAGACCTTAGCTTTGATTTCCTTTATCAGATTCTACGCCAGTTTCCTATTTGTAGTTCACGAAGGGGAGTGTTTGAAGGTAATTCATCATCAGTCAGACGCCAACACGTAAATCGCTCTTCAGAACGTCATCACGTTGCCGATGTGAGGAAAACTCCACGCCCAATCAAACGCCACACTTTCCTTCATCACTACTTGAGATGACTAAGGACATAATACACGCGAAGGGCTAATGTAATATTTCAATTTTTTGAAAAGACTTTCATAATGCTTAATAATAATAATAATAATAATAATAATAATAATAATAATAATAATAATAATAATAATAATAATAATAATAATAATAATGATGATGATTAACTTCACAAAGTCTCATTTTTAAACTGGATTCTATAGTAATTGCCGTCTTTTCAAACTGTTTATATAGCTAAGCAATACCGAATACAACAAAAACTACATACATAGTACAAAACGAATTTCTTCAATAACATTGGCCCGATTTAGTGAAACAAGTAATTAACAATTTTGATATTATATAAGATTATAATTTGCATTTTTGAGATATTGACGTAAATTTAAAAAAATATTAAAATATACATTTTTTTGTCTATCGTGATGAGCGTAAAAAGACGAATGTGATGATATACATATTCTCATATACTAGATAAGCCTTTTCTTGAGTAATTTTGATTTTGCGACTCGTATTTAACGAATATTGTAACGCTCCGAGCACGTGCTGGCAGGGAGAGCGCTGCGGGAGGACGGTTACATTTAAAATATACGTTAAACACGAGTCTCAAAAACATCAAAATCACTAAACATTGCTTATTTATCATATGGCAATATGTATACCATTGGATTCTTTTTACGCTCGTTATAATACACTAAAAAATGTATATTTTCATTTGAAAAACACAAAGTTATCTCAATATCTCTTAATATACAAGTGATAAAATATGAACGAATACATGCATCAGTTAGCCCCAATCCCTCATGCCCTCATGCACTTTCGTGAAAACGGCATTGCAATCACTTCAACGGTTCCAAGATTACAGGAGGTGCTAAAGTTACATTGTATACATTGTATTATCTTAAGCCGGTAGCTTCTGAGTGATCATTAGAGAAGCTACTTCTGATGTTATCTTTTAGTAGTATCTGTAAAACTTTATCATGATTTTTGAACTTGCGCTAGCTGTAAGTTGACACAAATAAGTTTTTACAAAAAGACTAATTATTTATCAATAATTCTTAAAATCATTAAAACTATTCAAGCCTACATCATTATTTGTTTAGTCTTTTGAAATTTAACTTAGTTCATTTGCTTGTATTCAGACATATTTCACTTGAATTTCACTCTCATTTATTACTCATTTTAATCACTCACAAATTGTTGCTCGCAAATTGCAAAACACAAACACTGTTCTCACAAATTGAAAAGAGAATTCGGATATGCTGAATAGTTTGTTTTATCATGTCAAATTTTTACAATGTAGACTGAATTTTCCAATACTATAAAACAACCTTTCTCTTAAAACTTATTACAATGTGACACAATCAAGTACAGCAGAATCCCAATTTCCGAACTACACCCATCTGGGTTGTCAATTATAGGGATTGTATTGAGAAAAAAGAAATATATATGATTAAAAGTACTTTCTTAAAACATGGATTGGTTATTTCTACAGTTATTAGTGTACACCGTAGTTTCTTTATCCATCTAAAGTCAATCTGCAAGAAATGTGTGAAGAAGCATTCTTTCAGCCTAAATGAATGCTGTACGAGCATATTTGTATGCGCAACACGCGCATTGTACTGTTTGGCAGAGCCTCAGCCAGTGTGTGCTGGGAACGTAACGTAGGTTGATTTGTCGCTAGACCGTGTTTACGTTCCTCGCCATACTATGTACTTTCATAGTAGAGAGTAGTATTGTATTGCTGTTGCGGAAATCAGCGACTTTTGACAGAAAATTTCGTACTTATTATCGGGTTCACGTGAAACAGGATATATCTTGTTCCTATACGTGTGTAACAATAGTTTTTGTACACCTAATTTTTGTGACTAAAATTAAATATTTACAGTTTTATATTTTTGTCCTATCTTTATTTTGTTTTGTCTTTCAACATGTCTGACAAAACAAAAGCAATCAACGAACAGTATATTTGCAATGAGACAATTTTGTTTAAATAGTGATAGATTAACGACTCAGTTCTTACTTTTTTATGGTACATTTGGCTCCATTGCTGATCTAATTTCCTGGAATAACAGGGAGGTACACAGATAAAAATGCTCCCTGACGCACTTCCGGGAACTGACCCAGGGCGGACTCTCTTCCGCGGGAGTTGATTTTCCTTTGTTCGCTTTTTACGAGGAATTTTCATCCACTTCACGTTTATGGGATTCCGTTAGCAATTTATGGGTGTAATTGGAGGTTGATGGCATGTAAAAAGTGATGGACTTGAGCGCGCGTTATGCTAATGGTTTTTGGCGTTCACTGCAGATGGGGGTAGTGCGCGGGCGAGGGCGCCACTGCCGACGGAAGACCCCGCGCCGGAGATAACCACGCCCCCTGCCGCCCCGCCCCACAACTCAGCCCTCAGCACTTGCCAGCGACATTAGGTCCCGTGCTAAAACCTAGATGAAAAGAGCTAATTAGGCCACGAAATCGCAGTGTTTTACTAGAAGATAAATTAGTGACGTTCCTCCTATCTGATCAGGCGTGAAATTTATTTACTGTCTTCCTTGAAATAAAACATCATTTATTCGTAAGATGGAAGCCTTCATCAATGATTTTTAGTATACTATATTCATAAACATAAAAAAAATCAATATTGTATACACTGGATGGAAGCGGAGTTGACCTTATCTGTGTAATTGAAATCTGATTGTCCCATCCCAATATCACTCCTTGGTATCGACACTTTTGGGACGTGAATATTCATAATAAAAAACCATGAAGATTTCCGTTAGATGTCGTGATGATGAAAAAGTGTATATTTTTTGCGCGAAACATTTCTTTTTTTCGACATTTTAAATATATAAACTAACAATTTAAACATACATGTTTCACGCTGAATTCTGCAAATATAATAACATTAAAACATTTAAAATAATTTAAGCAGGCTAATTTAAACTAGGCAATCTTTTGCAAATTACTACAATTGTTTTTTATGATGTTCATTACATAATGTGAACTCGATCATCAAGAAAAATTCAAGAAGAACTTTTGACTTACAATGAATGCAGTGGCTTTATACAGGAAGAGAAAAAAACAGCGTGGTACAGCGTGGAGGAGAGAACATAGCAGAAAATGTTTTTTTACAACTAAAATTTAAAGTTTCCTTCCTTGTAGAGTTTTTCAATTTAAGAGGAAAATGTAGCGTAATTATTTGTACACTCCCCCAAAAAATGTCGTTTGAAATTCTATCTTCCCGACAGTGCAAACTGGACAACCCTCGATTCACGTGAGGGGCGCGTTGACTAACCGCTAGCACACACAACCTTAGTGTCTATGTGATTGGTGCAAAGCCCCGGGGGGAGGAGACGCTGAACCGGGGGCTGGGTCTCGTTTATTTACGTATCAGGCGGAAATTTCGTTCTCTCTCATCAACGGTCAGTTTGACTGCACGTACGTATTGACGGAAAAATATTTTCGAGAGGGCGTTTATGGTGGAGTATTGTGTCAATAATCAATGAATATTTAGCACTTTAACATCAATATTATACTAACCTTTGGTAATCAATTTGCTCCCGTCACAACTGGTATTGTAAAACGTTCAACTTCGACACAATTTGCGAACACTCCCCGGCCATTCTTAAGCATATTTAGGATTTTCTATAAAATTGTTAATTGTTGCAAAAGCGTTAATTCGCGGTTTTCGGCTTTAGGGCATTTGTCTCCGCGCGAATGTGTTCGCTGGGCGTCTGCATTCGCTTGCTCGTAACGAACATACCGAGCGAACATTCGCTCCCCTTCTCCAGCGGACCGCGTCCGAATGAGATGATTTGCTCGGGCCATCCCTTTCCACCGACCGTAGGAACGAAAAATAGTTCCTTCGTATGCGTTCTCAGTGAAAACGCATCTTAATACTGATCTTGCCCCTGAAAACGCAAGAGACACGCTGAAGTTAATATGCGAGTACAAACGCAGTTAATAATGGTCCATGGTCCATACAAATCATTTCTTGATAAAACTTACGAGCAAATTAGCCCAAATAGTAAGTTTTTTAGTAATAAGTATCTTTCTGAATACGTATTTTTCGTTTATATTCATGGTTTAACAATAACTAGTATTTTTGGAATTAGAGAATCAAACCACGTTTAATTCAGTTGATAGACTACCACGTGACACATTTGTGACGGAGCTGACTATAGACTATTAATTCCCCGTCCAGCAGGGCGCTCCTTGTGCGAGCTATTAATTTCCCGCCCAGTTTGGGCGCTCCATGGTGTTTGAAACGGATTATGGGGGTCAGGAAATGAATTTGGCAAGTCCCACTTTATTTATTTTATCATTTTGCGGCGCGGTGTGGCAAATATGCAGGATGATACAGTGCAGCATGGTAGAATGGATAGCTAAGAGTTTTGTAGTCTAAAAGCTGAGAGTTTATATTGATTTGCCATGGTACCTCAAATTTTTAGAGGTCGCTTTATTATTCTTTGTAATGTCTAGGAACAAGCTAGGCAAGTAGAATAGCAGTTTTCGTTTCGTGGCTCAGACAATGAAATGTTTCTTCTGAAAATAAATGCGCTGTTTGTTCTCGTTAAAAATAATGTTCCTATTCCATTGTGTTTCTCTTTCTGGCCAAAGGTTTTGAAAATAGAAGTTAACCCTTTCCTTAACACCATCTACATGACATTATCCATGTAAGCCATAACTTACAAGTGAATTTACTCAATTTTTTTATTCTTGAAATTTTGGTAAATAGAAAGTCTTGATGCAAGGAAGATTCTTAAAATGAAATAAAGAGAGCTATTATGTATCCCACTTTGAACCAGTAATTCTTATTTTGCCCAAAATGTCAGTTTTTATTATTTATACGCTACCTCAACTGTGAACAATGGACAAAAGGGGGCATATTTTACATTTAAGCGTCCCTTGTTCTGTCAATGCAAAGAATTTACAGGCAAAATTTGGAGCGGGTTTTGAGATAATGTTTTTTTTATAAATTCTATTAGGTTTAAGTAGAAATTACGTCAAAACTACCCTATTTTTCACAAAAGGATACATGAGCATTCTTAAAGATATGACTTTTTAGAACAGATTTTGCTTCAGAAAGAAATTTCTATCTTCAATATTATAGTTTTGGAATGCTGACTCATAGCGTCTACTTTTTATCATCCTTTGTTACATATGAGGAGAAAATTTAAAGAAAAAATTAGAGCCGTTTCTGAATAAATATTTGTTAAAAAAGTTACAAACTTGTATTTCACGTAAAATTACGCAAGAGCTTTTCACATTTTCGAAAAATTGTACACGACCTTATTTTACGATTTGTTTTGAACACATTCCACTAAGGAACAAAACTCTTATCTTGAATATTCTAGTTGTAGAAAGACCAGTAAGTATCTTGAACTTTTGCAATTTTTGAAAAATCAGACGTTACAAGAAAAAAATAGAATTACGTGTTTTTAAGCATTCTCCACGCTATTCGAGGCAATGTACGAGTATAATAAAAAAATTTGGTGTAATTTTTAAGAAAACTTTGAAAATGTTATGACGTCACGTAAAGTATTCCCCGAAATCAAACTATCCTCTTCGAACTTGAATAGTCATGATTTCGTTCAGAGAAATCGGGAAATTTCTGAGGTAATCGCTTGAACGGAGAAGGCGTTAGCGTTGACCACAGTCGGACGGAAAGGGAGACGTTTCGCCGACATTAGACCTTTCGGTATCAACCACCCTCCAAACATGGATTCTGACTACGCAACGTGGGAGAGGAAGTCATTTACTACTTATAGGAATAGTATTAAACCACTTTTTCGATACTAGGACTCATCCATAGGGTTTTTTGTCGAACAAATCGCGGGCAAGGCGAGGATTTTGACCGGTAGCAGTAGCTCAGTGCATCAACTGATGTCACTGCAGCGCCTCTGACCGGGAGGTCCTAGGTTCCCACTCCCCACGCGGCAGGATTTTTCGACACCAGCCTTTCAGCTATGTCGAATTCAATCGCTGTCTGGAGGAGAATTCTAGCGGTTGACTACTCTGATCGGTAGTTTTCCGTGGTTTCTCCGATCAACACCAGGCGAATGCCGGAGCAGTACCCTACCAAACGGGCCACGGACCGCGCGCGATCTGTCCTTCCTCTTCCTTGTCCTATCCTCTCCTCTTACACACACACTTACACCAACATGCCCCAAACTATCACATATTCCGGGACCCCGGTCGGGAGCTTAGAGCTTGTCCCGACTGGGGCGGTGCCCCGCTGGTGGGAGAGTCCTGGTTAGGGGGAAACCCCACTAGCCGACGGTAGGTCGGCGCCGGATCTCGCCATCCAGCGGAGGAAAATCATCGCCATCTCCCGAGAAAAAGATATGTACTACACTAACGGGACTAATGACCGAAGCAGATGACGCGCCCGGAAACACGAAAAAATCAATCAATCAGCGAGGATTTTGTTTGTGATTTCCTTCTGTTTTGGATTTTAAAGAATATCGAGCTGTGGTGTTGCTTCAACCATAAACACGAAATTAGTAATCCGTCATATCCATCCATAGGTTCCTCCATACATATGGAAGGTGAGCGGGTTGCGTACCGCAATAGCTCACGCGGAGATCCACCGCGGCCTCGACTCGCCCGCGTGCGCCTCATCCCGTCAAGTCACAGCCTCCATCTCATCCGACGGTCTCGTTACAATGGCGGCCCCCTCTCCCGCCGCCCCCACCCCGTGCCCGCGCGGCCTCGCCACGGATTCCGACCACGCCACGCGCCTCACTGCGCCGCGGATCCCGCCCCCGCCGCCCTTCAACCTCCCACCCCCGGCCACCGACCCCGCCCGTCAGATTTGCGGCGGCACTTCAGCTAATGCCACTCGACGCGCCGCCAGCCGCTCCGGCGCTCGCGAGGCATTCGCGGCTGCCACGCGCTCCGTCGTCGCTCCTACCCCGCCCCTACCCCCGGCGCTTTCCGTTTCCGCCGGCGGCGGCAGCGGCTGCGGCGGCGGCGGCGGCGAGTTCCGATAGCGCATCTGTCAATATCCGACGCAGCCCCGCCCCGGCCCCGCCCTGCCCCGCCCGGCTCCGCCGTGAGCAGCGCGCGGCGTCGACGTCGCGAGAAGGCGGAGGAACGCGTTCGCCCGTGAAGCGGCGGCGGCGAGGGGGGAAGGAGCGAGTGGAGCGGTCGCCTGTTACGTAGATGGGAGACGCTACGACGCCGGCCGGGTGACGTTGGGCGGGGGGCGGGACGGGGAGGGGCGGGCGGAGGGAGGAACTGGCCGGAGCGGGGTGGGGCGGAGTGGGGCGGGGCGGGGAGGACTGGAGCGGGGCGGGGCGGAGTGGAGCGGGGCGGGGCGGGACGGGGCGGATTGAGGCGGGGCAGAGTGGGGCGGGGCGAGGCGGAGTGGGGCGGGGCGGGGCGGGGCGGGGCAGCTGCCAAACCGCGCGCTGCAGCTGAGAAGGGGCTGAACGTGCAAAATCCATCCATACCTCCGCATATGCTTTTCCCATCCTTCTTCCTTCCCTTCTTGCGTTTGTCTCCTTCCGCCTCTATCCTTCCTTCCTCATTGTCCTCTTCATATGTGTCCTGTCATTTCTTACTCTTCCAACTCATTTACTTTCTCTTCCTGGTTCTGTAACCAGTTATTATCTCTCCTACAACATTTCAATATTTTGTTTCTCTTAGTGGAAGTTGCAGGCTCGTTTACCAACTTTCTTGTTAATTTCTTTTCAATTTTTAAAATATCAAACATTGAACATTCAGAATTATGTTGTGGTACAAATAAAGTTTAGAGCGCCTGAGCGGTTTGAACGCTATGTTAGCGTTGACCACAGACAAATGGTCAGGGAGACGTTTTGCTGTCAATGCATATTTCGGTATCACGGACCTATAAAACATGTATTTTGAAGGCACGTGTTACGGCAAGTAATTTATTTCATACTTGTATCGTCGTTTTCGTTACCAGAGAGCGGAGATTTACTTAGTAAAGCGAGAAAGTAAAATGAGGTATAAAAATACCCGCAGGTGCCCAAAACTCAAAGGGAATTATCACTTCAACGTGAAAAAACCGCTGGTAGGCTTTGAAAAGAGATTTTCTGCGAGTTTAAAGGTGTTAGGTAAATAGTCGTTCCTAAAACAAATACGACTTTCACCTCAGGTTAGCAATATCCGCAAAGGCTGTGAAGTGCTAAGCGAGGCAGACGAGGTTCCGAAGCCATGAGATTTGGCCCTGCGGGGCTTTCTTTGAAGTGGCAGCCACTTTTGTGTTTGTTCATTTGCTCGCCTCTTGTGGCGACAGAGCTCTGTGCTAGAAGTCGACACGTGTTACCTGCAAAGTTACACCGACGTTCCTTCAAAAATGGAGGGCACGGTATTTCCAGCAAAGCGCGGGGTCAAACAGGGTCACGTGTGGTGCCATGCGATAAAGAACCCATCTGAACTCTTTTGGCACTATGGTGGGCAGCTGGGAGCAAATGTGTAAGATGTGATTTTTCCCTCGAAATATTGATTGCATTGAAATTCAATTTATTTTTCAAATGCTCGTATGTTTTATCGCACACAGCTTTCAACGTTTCCGGTAATAAATAAGATAGTGCAGCGTTTGCGCAGTCTAACAATCCCCGAGGCTTCAATATGTCCATCACTCACTATAATAAGCAGAATGTAATACCTACTTAAAAGAGAGGAAATCGTCTGGCCCAAAAATGCTTCACTTAACTGTCTCATAGACGAGACTATGACCTCCTGCTTTTGATTTTGATTCGTTAACGAAGGTGGCGCTCTGGGACAACGATGCTTCACTGATGTGTACTCGATAAAACAACGAAATGACATACAACCACGAATAATGGAGATTAAACAAATTATAATTTGTTATACAAACATTTTTATACGATCGTAGAAAAAATGTTTATATTCCGTGAGGTGTCGGGGTCGGCAAAAAAACTCAATGTCGAGTGTTTGAAAAATAATAACGTCACACACCAATATAAAAATAACAAATGTAGATGACATATTGCTATTTCATAATGAAACTCAATGAAGTCGCATACGTACGGAACGCTAAATGATGAATTGGATAAGAATGTACATTCCACTTCAACAAAAAGAACATAATACGTATCACTACGTACATTATTCTCATTTGAAATGACTAAAATATATTATATTTCTATTTATATTTATATTCTTATTTCGAAATAAGGATAGGCGGCCCAAATGCTAGCCATCATTTTATAGCAGTTCTCTCGCACTTTTCCCATATTTTATACTCTCACTCGATTTTCCTTGCATTTTCATTTCATATTATTCCTTTTTCAGCTGTAGCCAGAAACAACCTCACTTTATATTTCTAATATACGTTTCTGTGTACGAAGCATGAAATTTTTCCATCAAGTTTTCATTACGACCAAGATTGGTAGACTCTTCATAAACGTTAGATTTGCAGTAAACGCTGTGATATTATTTCTGAGAAATCACAATAAAGAACATTTCAGAATATCTGGAATCTTAAAAAACTTAATATAAATTATAGTATTTCCTTATAATGTAGATTTCCTTTTCTTTTCGGCCAGGCATTCCTCCCTGTTTGGCTCATCCCTTTCCGACTTCCAGAACCTCCCGCGGCCACGCCCTCCCCACGGAACACTCCCAACACGGATAACTCCATCTCTGCGAACTTCAGCCGAGGTAGCTCTGAGGTCATTCTCGTCCTGAACTTTTACAAAGGAAGGACTCGCTGAAATTCAGATAATCTTACTAACGTTCTCGCCAAGTCAATTATTACATTTTGTGGAGATATTGAGACGCTTGTGTAAAAAGATGCCGGTATATTACGAAACCATGTGTCAATGACTCTGAGGACAAGGACGTCGGATTTTAACCTTGATATTATTTTGTACAATGGACTTTAAACGGCATAGGGTTATCTTGAGCGATGCCCTTCCATTATGTACGCGATGTAGCCCATCCTGGTGCTTGGACTATTAATGGAAAGAATCAGCCTCATTCTGATACATAAATATCACTCACGCACGCACGCTCACACACACACACACACACACACACACACACACACACACGCGCGCGCACGCACACGTAAGCACACGCACGCACGCACGCTCCCAAACACACAGACTCTCACACCAACACACACATACTCACTCAGAGTTGCCAGTCAGGGAAAAGTATAGTGCATTTAGAAGGTCCCTGAGGTGCCCATGCCGCACATAGCTGATAGATCAAGGAGGCTGGTCGATTCAGATGGAATGATACTCGTCGTTTTATTTTATTTGATTATTAATTATTTAAGGTACTTTTTTAACAACTTGGTAATTCAGCGACAACTGTGACTGTTTCACCTGTAGGGAGAACTGTCAGAAGAACACGTAAGAACAACCCGAGCACACACAAACATCCATGCCCGAGGCGTGATTCGGACCCGCGACCCTTTGAGGCAAGGCAGCTACGCCCCTTCAACCTTACTGACCTAGGCTATTCAAACCGGCTACTTTTATTTTAATTTACACCAAAAACAGTTAAAACTGTTTGTGACGTGCTAAGGGGAGAAGTGTAGTCTGTGCATGTTTTCTTAATTCTGGGATCCCTACCCTAAACATAATAGAAGTTCAATTCTGAATACAGAAAGAAATGAGCGTTTCTGAAAAGAATGGTTAAAAATATTCGCTCCGATGTAATAAAATATATTTTAAAAATCAAATAAACTATATATTTGGGTTCTTATCCATCATTTCCTTCGTGGAGGAATACACTTGTGCCATGACAACATGGAGAACGGGCACAGAATTCACTTCTCCCCGTAGCACATCACACACAGTTTTTAACGATTTTTGACGTAAAATAGATTTATAAACCATAATTTGAATAACTTAATTTCCTACTGAACTCTAGAAGGCGTCACAGATAACGAAGTTACATTTATGTCCAGAAGCAAAAGAAGGGTCCATCTCAGCATTTTCAGGGATCAGGGAAACTGGACGAAAAAGCTGATCGGTATGGGGGTCATTGACCCAGAATACTTGCTACACGCGGCAGTCTCACGTGGAAGATCGTATCTTGTGGAAGATCTTACTTGTCACATGTGGAAGAACTTCAGAACTCTTTAACTTGAAAGAAATTCAGGTAACTATTCAGGAATTCAGAAAAAAATTGCAACAGTTTTGTGAATATTTGGAATATATTTCGTATCACCAAATACGAAACTAAAATCAGCTTCCCTTCCCCGAGCACGCCTTTTTCTGGTAGAGCGCTGCGTGACCTCGTGTGGTGGACAGTGGCATTCAAAATATCCTTTAAACACGAGTCGCAATCAAATCAAAATTGCTCAAAAAAATGCTTATCTAACATATGACAATATGTATATCATTGTATTCGCCTTTTTACGTTCGTTATGATGGAGTAAAAAACATGTACAGTTCCATTTGAAAAAAACAGTTACCTTAAATACCTTGTCAAATACAAGTGATAAAATATAAATGAATACACGTATCAATTAGCCCTATTCCCTCATGCACTTTCGTAAAAACTGAATTGCAATAATTTTACTCGTTTAATCAAAACTTACAGGAGGTGCTAAAGTTACGTGACTCATCCTGTATATATGTATATGTAAATGTATATGTACTACATGTACACACACACACACACACACACACACACACACACGCACACATACTTTTGCCACGACGACATGGAGAACGAAAACGAAAATTCATTTACAGAACACTGAACGTTCGTAACTTCATATTTTGTCGATAATTTTAAAGAGAAATCCTTTTGCAGGTTTCAAAACCCATCGTTTTTATATTTGTATTGAAAAATGTATTTAATCACATGTAAATAATTAAAACTATATGATGCAACGATTATCACGCTAAATGCACCGAGCGCATTCCACATGTAATGAAATTATGTTTTTGTGTTCACAAACGTACATAATTAGATACGCTCTCAAACAGGAATGAGGACACAATGAAGTACTGAAAGAAGAGTCTGAACGATGAATGTAAATATCGAGAAAGATACTCTGCTAGAAACACGAACAAGGTGCAGCCGGCATAATATAGGAGTTTCAGACTCTAATGATCCAAATAAATATAACTTGTTTTATTTAGTACCTATAAAGAATGGTCAATCTTATTAAAACATAACATAATCGGAGTAGACATTGGCAAATAAATACAAGACTCGATATAAAAACTAAAGTAAATAAAAGTTATATAAAAATAAAAAGGCGATGCTTATACAGCATTGGAATACCTGTATATGACCAAACAAATTCACCGGAATAGTAGGTCATTACGATTCACCATTACTATGTAGAGAAAACTATGCACAAAACTATGTAGAGAAAAATAATTGCTGAACTTACAGTATTTTTTTACCCGGCCGTAAAATTGAGCTACTTTTCAAACGAGTGAAATTCAGTAAAATTTTTTATATTTTATAAAGAAATATGGCCTTTCTTTTTAAGGTTAAGCAGTCAATTAATATAGAAAATTAAATTAATATAATTAAAATTATTAAATTATTAAATTAAAGTTAATAAATTAAATTATTAAATTAAAATTAATAAATTAAATTATTAAATTAATATAAAAAATTGATATTTGATATTTCTTCATTATTGTTCATTCTTGAAGAATACACATTAAGCGAGGTTTATTCGCATGTTTGGGCTGTAAGATTAATAAAAAATATTTTAGAAAAAACTATATTTTCTTAATTAAAAGTTAGCAATATGCGACATAAAAATCATCCATGGCTTACCATGAGTTTTTTGTATTGAAAATGTATCACAGAACCACAAAAGAAAGATTCACAGCTCCGATACGGAGCTGGAGAGGAATACGTTGAATTGTGTTTATCCTCAAAATAAGAGGAATGGGGAGCGGGACAAGGGGAATGAAACACAACAATGGAGGACGGTGCAGTGCCAATAAGCGGATATGGGGAATTCCACCTGAAATCGACCGAAAAAAAAGCATGACCCCTTCCGTTGATCTATTTTTTTTACTTTTTCAATGTGATGTAAAAAAGCTAGATGCGTAATATTTAGTGCATATGTTCGACCTCTGACCTTGTTTTTATTCATACCCAAAATTAGTAAAATTTTTGAGCATTTTGGACGAGCTTAAGAAAACTGAAAATCTGATGTTAAAATCCATTGTAATATAAAAAATATTACAATAAATTAAAACATATTACAAACTTCTAATAGTAAATAGTTCAAAGAAGAGGTTGTGAATATATATCTTTAATTTAAGAATTCTCGCTTACACAAGAGCAGCTCTTTTAACACAAAACAAGAATCCTTGTTAAAAATCCAAACCTGAACGTAAGAAGGGAATGAAATCACTGCCCGTTTAAGTGAATGTATTACGAAATCAAGATAGTTTCTTTTCAAAATGTTTAATTTCACTCTCAATTAACACATGACAATTAAAACATGAGTGATGTATTATTAAATTTTAATGGATCATTTCCTTGCTTTAGTAGAGAAAATGGGAATTAATTAATACTAAATTAGGAGCAATAACTGTCAACTGACTTCTTGAAAAGACTATCATGGGCCAAATAGCCCGTGAAGTACCGATATCTCGGAGTGGTGTACAATCCTTACTATTAAATTTCCCGCCAGTTGCTCATAATGCATTACCCGCGTGCTCTAGGGAGCTAGTTACCTTGCTCGTGGCCTTGACATGCGTGCTCAGAACTGTCGTTCTAAATATCCGTTATCTGTTAAGAGGTCAACTGTTGATAACTCGGAAGGTAGGGCAGTTACGTTATTTTCCCCTGAGTTTCATGATTTCAACTTAAACAGGCTATGCAAATTCTTCTTACTAGTGATTATCTGCGACAATTTATTCATAAACATATGCATCTCTGGTTAAAGAGTGAGAATGAAGATTAAACCTATACATGTATATAATAGTGAAACATTCATGGAGGATTCATTTGTTTTTGCAATTTATAGCATCTCTTAATGCTTAATTAAAAACTGATGTTTGTACTAAATGGTGAATAGGATAATGAATACACATACTGTAGTGCAACATGTGAAGGACTCCATTTTCCGTCACATGTTCAATTCTCTAACGGAACATAGAATAGCAACAGGACATGAAATTGCTTTTGACACTACCAAAATTCTTTCTCGTGAAACCAAATTTCACTTCCGATTAGTTTTAGAAACCCTACATACAAAAAATACATAAATTCTTAACGTATTCCCAGCAACCTCCGGATCGGAGCTCTGATGCTTTCTTTGACAGTTCTGAGATACATTTTCTATACAAAAAGGATTCAAAGTGAGCCATAGATGATTTTTATGCCGCATACTCATAAGGTTTAATGCATAGAAAACAGTTTATTGTAAAATATATATTTTATTAATTCCCGATGAATTCTGGAGTAAACTTCAAACTCTCAAAACGTCGCATAAAGTGTGCTTTTCAAGAATGAACAATGATTAAGAAATATGAATATTTTTTATATTAAATCGTTTTATATTTATCGTTGACTGCCTGTTCTTAGTAAGAAAGGACACATATCTAAAATAGTATAAATAAAGGACGAGTTAACATCTGCTTCAATGGTAATATTTTTTCCTTTTTTTAAAAAAAGGAAATATCCTCATATTCCATTACATTACGGACTGATTAGTCTACTTTCGTCCATAGCAAAAGTTTTCGACAAACTAGTTTTAACACCATTAACCAAACATTGTATAAATATTAAGACAATATCTGACTCATAATTTGTTTTCAGCGAAAAACATGTCACTAGTCATCACATTATAAGAATCACAGAACTTACAGTTAATGTTTTCCATCGAAAACAGTATATTACAATGTTTCTTGACATTGAAAAGACTTTTGATACGTTATGATACGTTTTGATACGTTTTGATACGTATATACCGTATAATTACTTTATAAGTGGCAGGAACTAGGCACTTCACGATATCTGAACGATATTTTTAAAGTTGTCTTCAGAGCGCGACACCTACTGATCAACATATCATTTGAGACATGACTCAAAGATCTTGTCTGTCACTAAATCGGTGTTTAACGTGTGTGTCACAATCAGATGTACAAAAATTTAATATTACAGAATTAGTACTATTTACAGACGACACGGCTCTATTTACTTTGCATTTAGATATTGTCTGCGCAAATGATGAATTGCAAAATAAGCTAAAAAATTAGCACAATAGAGCACACATAACAAATGGCAAACACGCATTAATGCAAATAAATCACAAGCTAATACATTCACAAAGAAAAATTCATTCACCACCCTCATTACTGATTCAAAATCTTCTATTGAACGGTTACCCAGAAATACCCCAGTAAAATACCTAGGAATAAACGCTGATACCAAATTAACTAGGAAAGACCATATTGAATCAATTACAGATAAAATTATTTTTACATGTCGAAACACACGAACAAATGTCACGACCCGAACAAAAATCTAATTATATAACGTGTTGGGGGAAGTAATTAATAACAGTAAAAAATAATGTTATCTAATTAATTAATATTAATAATGTTATCCAATTGATTAATGTTAATAATGCTATCTAATTAATCAATATTTTTAATTAATTAATATTAACAATTTTAACTAATTAATATTAACAGTTTTAACTAATTTTTACTAACAATTTTAACTAATTAATATTAACAATTTTTATTAATATTAATGATTTTAATTACTAATAACAATTTTGTTTCTACATGTAGAAGCAAAATTTCTCGCTACCAAACCTTGACAATACGAGTTTTTGTGATGAAAAGCGCCGTTATCTGCCGCACGATTTCAATACATTCTCTACTACGTCCGTAGTAATGCGAGAAAATAATAAACAAGAGCATTTCGGACTGTGAAGAACGCAAGGTGGCAGGTGGACTCACCTGTAGGCCTCGCAGAAGATGCGCCGCGCCCACGTCTCGTTGAAGTTGCCGAGGATGATGCGCACGTCCTTCTCACGGAGCTTCTGCAGCGCCGCCGACACCTCCGACGCGAAGCTCTGCGTCTCCTCCACGGTGAAGTTGAGCGAGTCGAGGTCGGCCACCAGGCGGTTGTGGGCCTGCGCACACACACAACCACCCACGTACCGAGTTGTCTTTGGGGATGTGTTCAAGTCCACGAAACTCCAAGCCTTCGCCGCTAGCCGAATTCGTTTATTACGCTCCGTGAAGTCACGGACGTTAAGCGAATTCGAGACTCGCGGGTTCCTGGTGACCGGCTAGAAATCCCTGAATCGAACGGCGTTGAACCCCTGGCCGAAGGGATAAAAGGCACTCACTGACTGCGACGTGACGAGACTTGACAAATATGGTAATTACTGAGTAACGGAGAATTACTCCAGAGAATGCGCTCAACGTCCAACAAGGGGTAAAGAGACGCGTTGCGTCAACGATGCAACAAATTAAAAAAAAATAAAAATAGAAAAACGTCATTTTTATAGACAACTTGGGTTTTTAATCTTGAAAAGGCTATTCGTACACATAGTTGGTCATCGTTTAAACCACAATTTCCTTTCAAAACGTTTCAGCGTCCTCTTAACTCCATTTTCAGGCATAATGTTTTAGTAGTACATTTTAGTTGTGCTATTATGAAGGTTTACTACGTAATCTTGCAGAGTGTGTATAACATTTTTAGACATTGCCACTCATATAACATATGATAACGTTGACCTAGGTACTACGTACTGATGGATATGTAAATATGATGGTATACGTAATATATAATTAATGTTGACCTATTGTACAACGTACTACTACTAAAATATTATATTTGAAGATGGAGTTAAAAGACTCCGAAACCTGCAAATAAAATATGGTTTTTATGATGAATAACTATGAGTACTAATAACGTTTTGCATAAATAAAAGACCAGGATGTCTATAAAAAGTGAAGCTTCAAATGGAATTGAATACTCCCACAGGAGAGGAAGAGCAAAGGACAAGGAAGCGAAAGGAAAGATCGCGCGCGGTACCTGACCCGTTCGTTAGGGAATTCCTCCTGCATTTTCCGTTTGATCGGAGAACTCACGGAAAACTATCGATCAGAGCAGCCAGCTGCAAGAATTCTCCTCCAGACACCAGCTGGAATTCAGCTATCTAGCTAGCTATCTAGGTAGTGTCGAAACATATGCTACAATAGTGTAGGGACCACACTAATGAAAATGTGCACACATTTCACTTTTCCCCAAAGCACGTCATACGCAATTTTAACTGTTTTTTGACGTAAAATAAATAAATGGACACTCAAATCCTAGGACCTCCCGGTCAGAGCCATTGCAGTAACATCAGCTGTTGTGTTGAGCCACCTTAGTTGGTGTATAAAGCGGAGAAACCTGGAAAAAACTACCTGTCAGGGCAAGTGACCCCTAAAATTCTCCGTGAGAGAACGGCTGAATTCGCGGGATAGCTCGCCACATCCAAGAAATTTCTACCGTCCATAGGAAGTACCCCTTATTCTTCACAGACAAACAACTCCGTATAGAAAAATAACAAAAGTATATTAATAACTGGGATGTGCAACATCACAATCGGGGTTCGGGGAACAGGACCCATTGTATGAACCGCCGCCGATGATTTCATCAAACCCTGAGTCCACATCGCGGTGAACTACGACGAACTGTGACAGCCAGACGCAATTACGACAGCGGCGAGGTTCCATAAGCACAACGCAGAGCTGCGCAGCCAATTAAGAGCCGTCTCTGCCCAGTCATACATCAATAACGTACCGGCAATGGAGAAGGCCAAGGGAGGGAGGGATCAATGGCGGACCCCAGAATTGGAAAATAAGTATAGGAAATTTATATACATTATAGGCAATACTTAGAAGTATATTACAATTATTTTCAGTAATTTTCTGTTGAAATAGTTTCCGTTTCTGAGGTATGGCAGAAGCTAATTACTTTGATTCTTTTCTGTACTTGCAGTGCATTCCGTTAGGACTCCGGACTGTTCTTTTTGGAAGAACTAGTTCAACATTCACTATGTTATTGCAAAACTACGTCATCTACATCAACAGATACTAATAAAAGGTCGCACATTATGGACAGGCCTGACAGACCGTGATCGTTCCCAGGAAGCGATGAAGTCTGGTGATGGTTTCGAATTTTTTGTGAACATCCAACAAAGATAAAGAAATTTATTTAAGCTGCAATTAGGTATAACTCGCTGGCAGCTAATTACATAAATAAGGTAATGTAACTAACATACCAGTTATATAATAATAATAATAATAATAATAATGGTTATAATAATAATAAAAATAATGGTATAGTAATATTAAAAAATGGTACAATAATAATAATAATAATAATAATAATATAAAAACTGACCGATTCATAAAATATTCAGTTACATTAAGAAAAAAACTGCTATATTCTAACTCCCCACTCAATGTTTGTACAATTAAGACCACACTGCATTGGCACTACACTGCATTTCACTTCACTTTCAACCTTAAATCACATCCTTCTTTATTTCTCTGCTCTACACTGCACTACATTCACAATATAACACTTACATATACCTATATAACCTACTATTTCCAATTAAGTCCCTCGTTCACTTAGTAATACCCAAAATTAATTTCCTAAACTGTCGAGCGCTTCAAGTAAAGGGTTCAAAGTTTTTTACAGGCAGTCTATTCCATTCTGTTATCCTTCTCTCTGTGAAAGAAAATTTCCCAACATTCGTTTTCTGCGGTCTTAAATTTATTTTGTACCTGTGATCCATTCTGATCTCTTCATACCGATGTACGTAGTAATACTTAGCCGCCGATTAATTTCTTTCCAAACTGGATGACTGCTATAAGCTTTATACAAACCGCAGAGTCTTGCTACTGATCATCTGCTTTCTAGTGAATCCCACCCTATCATTTTCTTGTCCCTGAAAGTAAATGCCCTACGCTGAATCCTTTCCAAGTTTTTATACTTGGGTTTTTGTAACCTGGCTGATGACAGATGATCATCTGTTACGGTTTCGTCCAATCGGCAGCTTAAACTTCACCGTGATGACGTTTTAGCTCTCGATTGAATGACACCGTAACAGCTGATTAAGTGTCATCGGCCAGGTTAAAATAACCAAGTATACACTGCATTATTTTGTGCGGGTCCCAAACAATGTTCCATATTCAATTATCGGACGAACGATATTTTTTGCGTTTGTCGTACTGTTTTTTAAGATGCACAGTACAAAGTGAAGAGACCTCCAACCTACAACAAAATCTACGTCAATTTTGCAGCTTAATTTACTATCGTAATGGGTTCCTAGGTACTTGCACGAGGAAACTCACGGAATAATGTCGTTATTTAAGCGGTTATTTGTTTCTCTGTAATCATGACCCCTGCCAAAAGGGATGGATTTCCTTTTACAGCTATTTATGGACATTCCATTATTTTCCGCCCAGTAATATAACGCTTCACGATCAGCATAGTTGCAGCATTTCTTCATCTTCTTTCGAATTCATACTACGATATATTATGCAATCGCCTGCAAATTGCCTACCATTAAGTGCACTGGAAGATCATTGAAGAACGCTAGAAACAGAAAAGGCCCAATGACACTCCCCTGCGGTATTCCTGACGTAACGCTTGCCCTGAAAGAATACTCTTGCCCAATTCGGACTTTCTGTTTTCTGTCTCGCAGAAACTCGCTAATCCACGCCGCTACCGTGAAATCGACGCCTGAAATAATAACAGTTTGACATAAATCTGTGTGCAACAAGCTGTTTCGTCATTTGTTTGTGAATTAGTTCAATAATAATATCATTGATTGCAGAAGACCACGGCTTAAATAAGTCCCCTGGTTTGTAAACCAATACGAACATTCGGAATTTATAATATATTTTTGTTTCTATATTCGACCACAGTTTTCGAAAATTTGCCATTTTGCAGGAGCCTACTGCAATGATAATGCATGGGCAACATATAATTTGAACACCTTCCTTTGTAATAAATGGACACACTACTTTAACACATAATGGACAAGTATTTTATTGCATTTTGTTTCGGAGAAGAAGTTTCTTTACTTGACGTGGGTACCGTAAATAAGTACGTAAGTTTGAAAATTCAAAACGTATCAAATTTATTTTTCGAGCGAAGCAGTGAAACGAAAACAGCCTCGGTGAAGAGGCTTACAGAAAACATACCTGTAGACGAAGAAATAGTTTTCCGCAACCAGCGACCGACGTTGAAAGAAATTTGTGGAACGGCAGACAAGGGCTGAGGAGCGAAGCGAGTTTCTCAGCCACATCCTCGAGGCTCTCGGAATCGCCGCGCAGCCCGCCAACATCTGGTCACCCGAGGGCTCTTTCTTAAGTCAATGAAATCGCCACGCTCCGCTCGCTCCTTTGACGCTCAAAGAGAATAGAAAGTGCACGCACGCGCGAGCGGGGGCAGCGTATGTTTGCTGTCGGCGGAGGCTCCGGGCTCCGCTCCGAATGACCCCACCCCCGCCTCACTGACGCGCCCTTCGCCTCAAGGCCAAAGGGTGGCAGTAATCAGAGCAGAGGCAGGCGGCTGTGTTGCTGGGTGGGAAGTGAATGAAAGTCCTCTGCTTCCACGACCAATAATATCTCGACATTATTTTTGGAAAAGGACGGGACGTCCAAAGGAAATTGTCAAACTGTTATATAACTGTATTCTATAACTGTGTGTTGATCAACGAACAAAAAATATCAGTTGTTACGTTAGGTTGTTCAGTAGGACTAAATTATAGGAAACTCTTGAATGAGTTCCGCTTGATAAATGGTCGAACTTGGTTTGGTTCTGAAAAGTCGATAGATGTTTTGGGTTGCAACATGCATTTGTACCAGTGATTGTGTCATGAAATAATGAATGAGTAATTGATTTTCACAATGAAAAATGTTACATTTACATTTTGTTTGCCTCTTTCGCGTGATTTCCTTGCATGCCAATGAACTGAACCACGCGCGTATGTGCATGGGCTGGCGTCACTATACACAGAGCATGTGTGATTACTTTGTAATAACGCTTTTAAATATAGTTTAATATTGTCGTTTTCATCAGTCAGTATTGTCTTCAATATTATTCTGTTTGGCATGACAAAATATATTACTTATGATTTAGCAAGAATGTGATGCATTTATGTTTTTTCTGTCACTGGTCATTCATTGTACTAAGACGTGCAAATGCCGGAGGGGTATATTCCGAAAAGTACAAGAATAGGAATAGGCATAAGAATAGTAATAGAAATACGAATAGGATTAAGAATAAGTATAAAAATAAGAATAGACATAGGAATAAGAATAGGATTAAGAATAAGAATAGAAATAAGAATAAGAATAAGGATAAGAATAGGAATAGGGAAAAAAGTAGGTAGAATAAGGAGGAGGAGCGAGGGGAGAAGAGGAAGCAGAAAGGGGAGAATCAGAAGAAGAGGCAGGAGGAGGAGGAAGGGGTGAAGGGGAAGGAGAAAGAGGAGAAACAAGAAGAAGAAGAAGGAGGAGGAGGAGGAGGAGGAGGAGGGAGGAGAGAAAAGAAAGGGGAAGGGGAGAAACAGAAGAAGAAAAAGAAGAAGATGGAGGGGGAGGAGGAAGAAGAAGAGAAAGAGAAACAAGTGAAAAAACAAGGAGCAAGGGGCGAGGGGCGAGAAGGGCGGTGGGAAGGGAAGTGGCGAGTCTCCTCGTCCAGAGCGCTGCCCTCAGCTGGAGTTTGCAGCGGCCGTTTGCTACGAACCGAGTGGCGCGAGTGCGGCGCCCCGCCGCGCTCTTCCTTAGCGAGCAAACAAAAGATCTGCTGTTTACGCGCTCGCTCGCCACTTTGCCGGGTAGCGCGAACACGAGTGGGACGAGTGGCACCCATAAACCGGTTGAATGTGGTGCTTCCCGCTTGATTTACTCTGCTGCAAACCAGCATCTGATTCGGATTTTTTTGTGTATGTGAAGAGCTAATGCTGAATCTTTATTTTGTTCATCATATCCAAACGCATTTGATGAATTTTTAGAGAACTGAGTTACGTGGGGTCAGATACTTCCAATGCGATAGGTATCTTCAATGCGATGGAAATGTATTAAAGTTGACTGACTAGCACATACATTGAAATAATCAATTTTTTGCAATTAGCAATAATTTATTGCATTATCTTAGCTTATTATTCAAAGATAGAATTTGAAAAACATGTAATAAGTTATTAACGTAAATTGTAAGACATTAAAACGAGCATAACATAGAGATATTATTTTTAAAAACCTGTTAAAAAAGTCGTGATCTTTGAAATTGCAACGTGTATTTTATATCATCCAAATACTGCATTTTTCATACACTATCTGATAATTCAAATATACCGTCTTTTACATTATTGGAGTATACGAATAAGTTTAATAATAACGTAATTTCCTACTCTACAATTAGCGATATACTATGCATTAAAGGCATAATTTGAAATATGTGCTGCGAATATTCATTGTTTTCCTAGTCTTTATATAAGCTGGAATTCATATTCGTGCACTATTAACGATGTTGCAAAACATTCCAAGCATTGCCACAATGCAAAGAGCAGGGGAATATAATTACTGTAATTCTGCTACTGAAATCTAACAAGAAGCACGTATAATGTAACATAAATATATTTCTGATCTACATTATTTCTGTTGCCCACAACAAGTTTCTCAAAGGACAGGATGCGTACTGCACTAATACGTAGTTTACAGTCGCATTATTAATTGGGGCCTCAGAAGCCCACCCATCATTCTTTCTTTCTTTTTATAGGTTTTATCTTATAGAAAGCCGAAAATGATTGATGTTGTATACGATGTGTTTTTAGCTCAAAATATGATGCAATTTATCACAAATCAGTGTGGGGAGGTGCTGCAAACACATACATAAATAAATTAGAAACAACCCAAAACAAATTCCTAAGACTGGTTACCAAAGCTTGCTGGTTTATTCCTAATGCACAAATTATAAACATTAGTTGCATTAAAGAATACAAAAAAATTATCAAAATTTTTTTATCAAAGGCTTGAAGTTTGTCCTAGAAAAAAAGATTTCAACCTTGGCCATACAGCTTTTGCTCCATCCAGGATATTGTCACGTTCTCCAAAATATCGCATATAGTCGCGTATTGTTGACGATAAGGGTATAAAAATGTTATGCGATTATAATAACTATATTGTTCACAAGTGTGGCATTATCAGTTCTATATTATTATATTAAGTGTAAATAGGAAGTATATATAGATAACAACATGAGCTCAATTAAGTGTACTCTCCCTGATGAAACTCAAAATTTATGTGTTTCTGTAATGTATATTGTGTAAATAATAACTTTTGAACGGCCTGAAGTGCCGAACGGTTAGGAAATAAATCTTTAAAAATTATCACACATGTTTGTTTTAATTTGAGTTACTACAGCGTCTTTAGTTGAGGACAAAAAATCAAGAATATTACACGAAAAGTATTGAGAACATTGAGAATTCATTTTGTAAACATTTGTAGTTCTTTAAATTTTAGCAAAAGTAATTGAATTCATTTCTATCCTACGACGACATATGCCTTTCTTTGACATTAAAATGTAATAGTTTTCATCGGCCATATTTTGTTTGTATATTAAATACAAGTGAGAAAGCTGAATGTGTGGGTCTTGCTATGGTTTATCGCAGTGGACGGCCGTCAGCGAGGTCGCGGCCTGAGCAATGGCGAGCATGCTATTGTGACATACTGGAATTCATGAACACAGACAACTGTTTTGGAGAGAAATATTTACAAAAATCAGTACGTTATATATACAAACATTGAATTAAACCTCCGGCAACCTTTTCGTTTCCCTTGGCCGGGAAAACCCCGCGACCGTCCCAAGGCCTACAGCCCAATGCCACTGCTTTAACGCAGATGGACAACGCATGGTGCGATGCTGTCGGACGCTAAGTCCCTTGTAAAAGCAGTTTGTACTGTCGGGCTCGTAAGACAGGGGATTTACCGCGAAATTACTTTCGGTCAATTAAGATTCCGAGAACACCACCAGTATGTGCAAACAGGAATCCCCATCGAACACGAGATAGAATACGGTAAAAGGTAATTGCCTGCGACGTTGGTGTAACGCTCACGCAACTACACAGCAATCTCCGTCAGAACCAACCTGTCTGCGGTCATCGGACGAGGAACTATGAGGTTGCCTGGGAGCATAGCTGCATTAGCGCCTCGCACCGATCGCCGCCCGCCCCCCCAGCCTAGACTGCCTCTCCCCACTGGCGGAAGCCGGCGCCCACACAACCGACAACAGTGCATGATAGACGGGCGTCAAAGAGCCAACAAATTAGATGTTAGTTTTTAACACCTCTTGCTATCATATGTAACTTTATTAGCATTTATCATTAATATGTAACTTTCAATGACAAGTGTAGCATTTAATGACCATCTGTCATTTATTAGACTAATGAAATTCATCTGTAATGAAATTCAAACCTTTCTTCGCCTCATGTATGGTATGCCATTCTTGACACAAACACCTCGTTTTGGAGATCAGTCAACAGCAGCAATGAGGAGGTAGGTCAGGAGGTTTCGGCTCAGCCACGCAAATCTGCCGATTACTAGCCACCGGCGTGTGGGGTGAATTACAATACACACACACACACACACACACACACACACACACACACACGCATGCGCGCGTGAAATAGTATACACAGAAATAGCACTACTCACCGGAACATGTAATTAGATTATCGAACATCGTAAAGCGGCATTGTTTACAAAACCGTTTGTAGCGGCGGGGCGACTAACAAGGCTCACTGGCATCTGCGCAACCCACCTGCCTGAGTGTCAAACCCGCGCCCTCTGTCTCGATGTTAGCAAGTAGAGAGAGCCGGAGGCCGGACCGGCGTGTGCGTGGGAGTCTTCGCTTCCGCTTCCGCATCCGCTACCGGTCCGCCTCCTCTTGCGATATTGCTCCATCCACTCCGCCCTCACTCCGTCCTCACCCCGCCTCGGGGTCCGTCCTCACCCCGCCCCACACCGCCCCACTTTAACTCCGCCTCCGCCCCGCCTCCGCCCCGCCTCCGCCCCGCCTCCGCCCCGCCTCCACCCCGCCTCCGCCCCGCCTCCACCCCGCCTCCGCCCCGC